>PVJS01009524.1:0-50147 GCA_004027185.1 Glis glis
CGGCCCTATTTTTTATACTTTATTTTGAAACCGGGTCTACGAAGTTGCGGAGGGCCTCACTAAGGAGAGAGAGAGAGAGAGAGAGAGAGAGACAGGGAGAGAGAGAGAGATCTGAGGCTGGCCGCGAACCCGGATCCTCCGGTCTCCGCCTCCCAAAGTACTGGGATTACAAGCGTGCGCCACCACGCCCGGCTGTTATTTTCTGATTACCCCAAATTCATGCCTACCAAGATTCCCAGAATTAAGTGCTCAACTCATTCATTGGTATGTTCTTTTGAGTACATACTGTTTCTGGTAGTGTAAAACTTTCTAGCATCAAAGGGTATCCAGGCTAGTGGTAGACCAAAACACCAAACGGATCATTCCAACACGGTGGTGTAATTTCTAAGGCAGAGGTTGTACAGGGCATGATGGGAGCATGGTGCAGGGGCCAGGTCAGGAAGCCAGGGAGGACATTGTTGGGAGACCATTCTTCATGGGTTGCTCCTGTTTCTGCTCATTCTGTAAGCAGAGGCACCAACTGCCCTTTCATTGCAGACTCTATTTTTTCATGGTACTGGGGATTGAACCCAGGGGCATTCTACCTCTGAGCTGCACCCCCATCCCTATTTGAATTTTTAGTTTGAAACAGGGTTTCATTAAGTTGCTGAGGCTGGCCTTGAACCTGCGGTCCTCCTGTCTCAGCCTCACAAGTACTGAGATTACAGGCATGCGCCACCACGCCCAGCAGCAGACAGTCTTTTTAAGGAGGGGGATACAGCTCTCCCTCCATGGCAGAGGGCAGGGGTGCTTGCAGTCCATTATAAAAGGTTTGAGTTCATTAAGCTTCAGATTCCTGCACGTGCAGTAAATGTGACGCAAACCCACAGCACGTGCAACATCCACCTTGGCCCCTCCACCTGCATGTGTGGGACCTGGGGAGCGAGGCGACAGACTCACACTGCTTCTTCATTGCTGCTGGAAGAAAGTCCTTTGTCCCTGACCCAGGAGGCTCACACCTTCTGCTACTGTTGTAAAACAGGCAGGCTCACTCATCACCTTGTAAGTAGGGAGACCGGTCTCTTCATGCTTCTTGGAAGAGGTGGCAGTCGAGGTATATTTTGAACAGTGTCTAGAATTCTCAGTCGTGGGGAGGAAGGGCATTCCTTGCAGAGCATTCTTTGTTTTAATCAAGGAGGCATGGAGAAAAAAGAACACGTTTGAGGAACACTAGTTTAGAATGCTAGGGCTGGAGCTATGCTTGGGAGCAGCAGCTGGAGCTGGGGAGGGGTGGAAACTGGGCCGGGAAGCCAAGGAGTTAGGAATACATGCTGAGTTGGCAGTGTGCCCTGCATTTGTGAGGCTTCGATGTCCTCTGTACTGTGCACTGTTACAAGGCACCACACAAGCCCCAGAGGGTAGAGCCAGGAAGACGTGGTTTGGATGGCAGAGACGTTGCTGGGAACAGGGTTCTGCTCAATCCTGCTGAAGCTTGAGGCCTGAGTCCCCTTTGGTTGCAAAGCCTGTGCCCAGCAAAATGCCTGGTTTCAGGCCTGGAAATCTGGAAACCTTTACTTAGAAACAGAGCCCCCTGCTTTTGCTCAGTGCCAGGCCGTTAAGTGACAGTGATTGGACTTGAAGTCTCATTAGGCTGATGGCGTCAGCTGCAGAACAAGCTGATGTCTGTGGTCTCTGAGGAGCCTGGGCATGGCAGGGGTGGAACAGCTCCTCTGTAAGGCAAGTGGCTGTCCGCTGCCCTTGGGACCTGGATTCTTGCAGACCAGCCTGGACAACATTCAGCAAGGGGCCTTTGCATCTTGTCTGTGAGATATGTAGAGCCCTGCCCTTCCTTGCCTGGCATCATTCCAAAAAACTCACAGAGCTCCTGAGTCCATTTTGTTTTTAAAATTACATCAAGGACCACAACATTCCCCACGATTCCCTGATTTAGTCACTATGACTCAGAAAGTGACCACATTAACCAATCCCTCTCCAAATCTACTTATTTCTCATTTTCAGAGTAAATCCTGCCACAGTCTACGCCAGTCCGTAGTGCTGTGATATGACCGAGTGCTTGGAATGACAGTGATGGGAATAGGTGCTGACTGAAGTAGAAGCCGCTGTTTGTGCAGCCCCTGGCTGTGTGCCAGCCTGTGTGCTGGGGTCTCTAGCATCCCTCCCATCATCCCCATGACAACCATACAAGGAGGATGCCCACCGATTCACTGTACACATGGAGTAATGGAGGCTCAGAGAAGTTAAACAGCAAAGCTGTGCTAGAAGAAGATGAAACGCTGAGGTTTTACTGATCCCCAAGCTTCCAAAACCTGTGCTCTTAATGGGACATTTTTAAAAACTGTGATAAAATCCAGGAGTAGTGGCACACACCTTTAATCCCAGGACTTGGGAGGTGAGATAGGAGGATTGCAGGTTTGAGGCCAGCCTCAGCAACTTAGCGAGACCCTCCACAACTTAGTGAGACCCTGTTTCAAAATAAAATAGGGCTGGGGTGTAGCTCAGAGGTAGAATGCTCCTGTACCATACACAATATATATATATATGTGCTCTGTACTGTGTATATATTGTGTATGGTACTGGGGATTATATATATAAACATAAAGTTTACCATCTTAATCACTAAGCGTAGTTTAGTAGTGATAAGTACATTCACATCTTCACATCGTTGTGCAGCCAATCTCCACAACTCTTCATCTTAGAAGAAATAACTCTGTTCCTGTTAAACAACTCCCTGTTTCCCCTGCCTCCAGCCTCTACAGCCAATAGTCTACTTTGTCTCTGTGAGACCAACTACTCTAGATACTTCTTCATATAAGTAGCATCAGACAGTGTTTGTCTTTTTATGACTTAACACAATGACCTCAGGGTTTATCCATGTTATAGTATGTGCCAGAATCTCCTTTCTTTTTAAGGCTAACTAATATTTCATTATGTGTGTGAGTGTGTGTGTGTGTGTATGAATATACATAAAAATAAATAATTGTATATATGTATATATACATGTATATATGTATATCTATATATAACATTACATTTTGCTTATCTATTTATCAGCCAGTAGACACAGGTTATTTCCACATCTTGGCTATTGTAAATAATGCTGCTGTAAACATGGGGTGCCAGTATCTCTTCAAGACCCTGCTTTCAGTTCCTTTGGATACGTACCCAGAAGTGGAATTTCTGGATCATATGGTCGATGTGTTTTGAATTTGCTGAGGAACCGCCATACTCTTTCTCAGAGGGGCTGCATTTTCTTAGATCTCTGCATGAAGTAGAACATTTTTTACCTCTCGGTTTTCATGACTTTAGGCTCTAGGGGACACAGGACCTAATTTGAGCTGAAGGATTGTCTAAAACCTCCTGGTCTCTGCTGCCCTTGGATAAGCGATGCCTTCCCTAACCCCAGTGGTCACCAGCATTGTGGCATTCCAGTCTTGGGGGTGTCTTTGAGGCCTAACCAAGACCACAGACCCAAGGTCCTCACCCATGTTCCGGGCCTCTAGCCAGTGTGGGAAACCCCAGGCCTGAGTGTGCGCAGGCTCAAGCTGCACCTCAGCTTCATCTCCAAATCCAAAGACATGCTCTCCCGGCCAGTTAGGAATCTACGCCCCCTCTACACCTGCTTTATGAGACCCCAGCCCCACCCCCACAGTCTCCTAAAAGAATTCCCCAAGGCAACTCTAGACAAAGGAGGAGAAACCCTAGTGGACTGATGGAGGGGGCCCAAGGGAGGGAGGCAGGTGGGGGAAGGAGACTCGATAAAGGAAACACTTCAGTAGACATGATGTACATACACAAAATCATCAATGCCAATCTCAATGTTGGGGGAAGCATACCGAGGGCTGTGTGCATGTATGTCTCTATCACTCTGAACTTCATCATGATGTATGATTACAATGCAACCAATTAAAAAATACATACTCCAACAATTCACCTGCAGAATCGACAATTAAATGCTGCTTCCCCTTTAGGATCTCACCGGTGCTGCTATGACATGCTAACCAACACTCTTTAATGCTGACTGTAGTTCTGCCGGTATAGACCAGCCAACCTAAGAGCAGGGTGATCTGGTGAGAATCCTAGCTTCTCTGCCTCATACCTGGAAGCTATCAGTCAAGTAATTTGTCTGAATAAACTCCAGTTTCTGGAAATGAGGATAATAATGCCTGAAGTATTAAATAAAACAGTATGTTCACTGTAATTAGCAGAGTGTCTGAGATGTGGCAAGTGCTTATTAAATATTAGCTACATTAATATTACTGCCATTATTGACCTACAAATACAGCAACTGTATACAGTTCAACTTAATTGCAATGTAGTCTTCCTCATGTTAGAAATGGATTTTTAGGGGAACTGCAAATAAAGATTCATGAAACCAAAAGTAACTCAGCAAGGCAGTTTACTTCTGCACAGAAGGGTATGAAGACACCGCGGTAAAACCGGAGCAAGCATGCTGTGTGAGCGGTCCATGCAGTCTTTTATCCCCTTAACGCATTGGCCACTGCGCCGTCCCTCATTGGCTGGAGTAAATCTTCATAATCTGATCTGGTTGGCTGGCTTCCCCTGGGCAGATTTTACAAAAGGAGGAACATGAAACCAGTACATCCGGGAGTGGAACATAGAGACACGTGTACAACAGTTATAAAACAGATACCTAAGGTACAGTTACAAAATGGAAGCCTGCCAGTTTCTAAGTGATCCGGTAACTTGGATAGAAAAGTTTGTTTTCCTTTCTTACACTCATTGCTTCACCAAATATTCAATTGTTTGATTTAGAAACAGTGAGTTGGAGATGGAGTCCTAGACTTGGATGGCAAATATTCTCTTCTTTGTTTATAATATTTACTTCTTCCCCTGCTTGCTGCATGCTTGTAAAATTTCTAATATTACGGAAGTCTGTGGTTTGGAATGTGTGATTTGATTCTCTGTCCAAGTTAATCACTATTTGCCCAAGAATATTTTTCTATTTCCTTGTTTGTTGGCTTATTGACTGTCTTCCTCCTCCACTAAACCAACAATCCAATAGCAAAAGGAGAATAAAAGTTCTCCTCTGTGTTAAAAAAGAATTCCCCAAGACTTTGGGGGCTTCCTACTAATCTACCAGGGACTCTAAACTCCTAGGGGCTCAGTCCAGGGGCTCAGGCTCCCAAGGAAAGGTTTTGTGCTGGTGATGGTGTTTTTATTCCCACCAGTAGTAGCAAGAGCTTCCGGGAGGTGGGCCGGGGACAGTGCCCACAGAGGCCTGGTCATGCCCTTTCTTCCTCCAGGGTCAGACACAGGGGCAGTGGGAAGGAACTGAATCAGGACAGGGGGGGCAGAAGGCACATTTAACCCTCTCAGGGAATTCAGGGTCATGCCCCTAATCTGACAGGCTGAACTGGTCTCCAAAAGCAGGTAGGAAATGTGTATGCTGGTCACATCCCCAGCAGACTGAGGGGAAATGGTGGATGGAGACTGAATCATCAAATGTTGGCCCAGATCTCATTGCTCCATCTAGACCTTCTGCTTCATTTTCACCCCTACCTCCTGCAAGAGAAAGAATGTACAAGACATTGGGTAGGTTTCAGAGTCTAGTGCAGTGGCATTTGGGATTCAGCTGCTGCAGGTTAGAGTTCCTGCTCTGAGGCAGCTTTCCCTGAGCACTGGGTCCTGCTCTGTGTAGTGACTGCCTGAGATGGGGCTTTATTTTTGTTTGTTTGTTTGTTTATTTATTTGTGGTGCTAAGGATCGAACCCACAGTCCCCCGAATACTAGGCAATCCTCTGCCACTGAGCTACATCCATGGTCTGAGAAGCAGAAAGCAGTGTGTGGGAAGTTTCTGGCATTTAAGAGATGCTGAATAAGTGTAAATTTTCCTTTCTGAATCAGTTTCCCAGACCCCTTGAGGTAGGAAGCAGTAGTTTACTGAATGAGTGTGATATGTCAAAAATGTTTCTTTTGTCATCGGGTTGCTATTGCTTCAAGCAATAACTAATATGGTTTCTGCAAGGTGATAGTAGCCCAGGTGCCAGACCAAAGAGATGAAAGATCTCTGGTACGTGAGGACAGGCCTTGGGCCAAAGATAAAGCAGTATTTCACTGAGTCACGCAATTATAAATGGCACAGGTTCCATGAAGCTCGCCTACACCAGGAATTAAAACACATTCCCTCCTTCCACCTCCATGCCTGTGGCAGACATTGTGAATCAATTGCAGAGTTATTTCTTTCTGAGCCCAGATAGAGCCTCAGCACTTGAGGCAACAGAGCACCATAAGCAGTCACTGGCAACCAACTGGACAAGGACTGAGCTGCAGCACTAGACCATGGACCTGGGATCTCCAGTTGGGGGAAGCAGGGTCTAGGTGCCTCTGTTTTATCATAGCTTAGAGGATTGGCAACAGGAAGACGGACTGCCTAATGCTGGGGAAGATGGTGAAGAGTGATGAGGAAAGGGTCTTTTCAGGCCCAGAAGGGGGGGCAGGGACCAAAAGTTCATAAAGTGGTGATGAGAGAATTATCTAGAAGACTGTGAGCTCCAGGAAGCAGGGACTTCACTCGTCAAGTGTCACCTCTGCATCCCTGTGTCTGAGCTTGGCATGGGGTAGGAGCCTGGTTGTTGAATGAACACATTTAATAGTTGAAAGCTGTGTGACCGGGAGTAAATTGGGGAATATAACAGAAGTAAAGATTCTTGAAGATAAGATCCGGTAGAGAGCTGCAAGTACAAAAGTGAGTTTTGTTTGTTTGAAATGTGATCTTATCCTGTCTTCTGCTTGCCTACATTCCTTTATCTATATTCCTGAAGACCCACTGTGTGTTGGGCTGGGTACCAGGTGTTTTTATGTTTTATTCTACAATCCTCACACTATGAAGTAGATATTATTTTACAGGTGAGGCCACTGGAGTTTGGAGAAGTTAAATATCAAAAGTCATGATAAAGCCAGGCATTGTGGTGCATGTCTATAATCTCAGTTCTTGGGAGGCTGAGACAGGAAGATTGCAGGTTCAAGGCCAGCCTCAGCAAATTAGTGAGACCCTGTTTTAAACTAAAAAGTAAAATCGGCTGGGGATGTAGCTCAGAGTAGAATGCCTCTGGGTTCAATCCCCAGCACCCCTCCTCCCCTCAAAAAGTCATGGTAAACAGTTAAATGCTAGAACTAAATATAAACCCAGATATAAATTTTGGCTAGTTCAATAAAAAGATATATTTTGGATAGAAAAAAAGGCATGAGAGTTTGCAGCATAATTTTGGGTGGATTTGAAGAGTGTCGCAAATCTTCCACCACCTGATTACAGGTCGTATCATTTATACCAAACGACATTGAACAACACCCCTCCCCCATGCCCCAAATGAAAAACGAGAATCACAGAAGGATACCTTGTAGCTGGGCGTGGTGGCGCACACCTGTAATCTCAGTACTTGGGAGGTTGAGACAGGAGGATAGCAGGTTCCAGGCCAGCCTCAGCAACTTTGCGAGACCCTGTTTCAAAATAAAAAATAAAATAGGGTTCAGGGTGTAGCTCAAGGTAGAACGTCCCAGGGTTTAGTTCCCATTACCAAAAACAGAAACAAACACACACAAGAAAACAAGCACACATCATGGCAGTGCACACGGGGTCTTCCCCTCCCAGGATGGCAGAGCCCCTTGGGGTCACGGGAAGGGAGCCGATCAGGAGAATGGTTAGGAAACTGTGGGCTCTCTCACCCCCTCCCTTTTGTTCTGGCCGTGGACCAGGGATCAGACTTGCCACCACTGAGGAGCGCTGTGAGTGGGTGGCATGCTGTGTCTGACAGCACTGGCCACTGACACATTTCAATGACGTCGTGATGTGGAATTTTCCACAGTCTTATAATCCAGGACCTCTCAGAAGAGGAAGCAGGTACAAGGGGCAGAGAGAGTAGCAGTTAGAATGGAAGAACATCCAGGCTGGAAGACGGAGGAGGGCCTGCACCCAGGCCAGGTGTCCCAGGCCCTAAGATGGGCAGAGGCCGGCCGACTCCATCCTGCCCGAGCCTGTGAAGCAGCATGACTTAGGCTTGTGCCCCCCCCCAACAAGTCCCCAACTAGCAGCCTTTGCTTTTTCCACTGCTTCCGGGACCCTGTTTCCCCAAGAACATCTCTAGAGACCTCCTTCCCCAGGGAGAACACATACCCTGTAGCAGAAAGGTCAGGTCAGAGGCCAGAATTCAGACTCAGCGCCACCCTGGGCAGAGCAGCTGTCCTCCCCCGGCTTTGCTGCGATTTGGAGGGCGGGAGCAAAGAAAGAGAGCTAACATCCATTGCACACCTACTATGTGCCAGGCACTGTGTGACCATGTGATACGTGCTGCTGCTTCCCTTCGCTCCTGCCAAGCCACCCGAAAACAGGGGTTAGGACAGCCCCACTGTAAAGATGAGCAGCTCAAGCAGAGTGACCTACAGGGTCACACAGCAAGGAGGTGACAGAGTGGGATTTGAAAGGAAACCCATCTTACTCCAAGGCTGGGCTCCTGCTGTGTCCAGCACTGCCTTACAAAAGGGCCAGATAGGAGGTTGTGACAGCGATTAGATGCCTGACACCTGCCCCGTGTGGACACACTGTCAGCTTTAATCTCTTTAGCAGCATAACTGGTTAGGGTGCATCATTCCCATTTTACAGATGAGGAAATTGTGGCCCAGTAAAGTCAACAGCTTACCCAGGCCTGTCCCCAGGAGAATCGAGGAAGTAAGCAGACTGGGGAATTCACTGTTTGGGGAGTAGGTCATTCTACTTGGAGCACTTGGAGGGCTGGGACAGCGTGGGTGCTGTGACTGGGTTCTTCTGTCCTGGCATACACCACAGTCCTGGAGTCCAGCAGGCAGCACTGGGACCACCATGAGGGTGGGTGGCTTCCAGGGGTCTGGGGCAGGGGCCTGGGTGCACCCTAGGCCATCCGCACATGCCCTAACACCTGCCCCGTGTTCTCTGCCAGCCCACGAGGGTGAAGCAAATACAACATGGCCACTTATAACGTCAAAGGATATTGACCCGTCAGTGAAACATAGTAAGGCTTTTTCCAGGCTCATTAACATAATGGCTCAACTTGAAAGGTTTTAAAGTTCCTCTTTTTTGACTTGACCGTGGAAGAACTTTGTGGGTAGTGTTATGGGAAGAGGAAGAATAATTTCTAAGCACAGGAAAAAAGGCTGAGGGTTTGGAATCCTGAGAGACCCTCCTCCCCCAGTCAATGCCAGCCTGCTCCCCCTCCCTGGCCCTGCCAGCAGCCGGGGAAGTGACTTCTGTACAGAAGAAAACCACTTTGTTTTTGTTTTGTGTTGCTTTGAATTTTCCTCATCTTCTCCTACTTTTTTTTTTAAAAAAAAGGAAATTGAGGGAATTCTTTATGATATACTTTTGGAAGAGGGTGATAGATGGACGGTACTAACACATCAGAATGACCTCTCTGATCCACTTAGAGGTCAGGGGTCAAGAAATGCATCTCTATTTTCTGTAACCTTTAAGTTACATTTCTTCCAATCTTAAACATAGGCCCCAAACCACAGTATTATGAGCTCTACCTTTATATCAGTACCAATCACAAATATTTTTGTGTGCTCGTAATGTCGTGTGTGTCTTGAAATAGCAATGTGCTCATCACTACGTAGAAATCAAGATGGTTGTTAGACCTCACTTGATCTTACTATCCAGTATATAGGTAGTCTATAAAATACTACAGCTCAAAATATTTTGATAATCATACTTCAGTGCAGTCATTTTCCTTTGTAATCCTGGTGCTTCCCTTTATCCATCTAAATGCATTATTCTGAGAAGGAGGCCGTAGGCTTCATCCAGTTGCCAAAGAGACCCGTGGCACAAAAAGGGTCAGACCCCAAACCTTAAAAAGGTCAGTGGCCAGTGTCCACACTGGGGCCTCTTGGGCACTCGTAGACATGGCCTCGTGGGCAGCGGGGAGATTGTTGACCAGGGATCTTTCTGGTTCTTTTACTAGCATGGAATCTCTCTCCCATAGATGGGCTTAACCCTATTTCCCTGAGCAGTGCCGGTCTCCCCACTTAGGTGGTTTGAATCCTGAGGACTATGAAGAACAGCTTGCAAGAAACTAAAGTTTGAAAAAAATGCTGACCACCAGCTTGTGGGGTACCTGGAGAATGCTGGGGTTGGGGTTCATCTCAGATGTAGGAGTGTCCAGGACCCACTGTCTCCAAACCCAGATACCTCCGCTGGAGAGCCACACAGACCTGCTACCCATGGCCTCAGCTGAGGTTAACCTTTCTCTCAGAAAGCCGAGGCCTCAACTGCAGCCAGGCGCCTGACCTGCCTAGGGAAGTGTCTCCTGTCTCTCTCTCGATCTGTGACCTGTGCCACCCACAGCCCAGCTTCAGGATGTAGATGTGACATCAGGGGAGATGAGCGATGTGTCAGGAGGATCTAATGCCACAGCCATTGGAATCCTGTTCTTGGAGAAGATTCCACAGGCCCTGGTGAAGACTCCAGCACCGAACCTCTGGGGTGGATGAAAAGGAGGAGAAAGATGATGTCATCTTCATCCCGCCTCGTTCTCTAGGGACTGTGTAGTGGTCTAGACTCTGAGAACCTAGATACTGTGCCGGTGCCGTCTCCAAGTAAGGAGGGGCCCAAGGCAGGGGGAACACAGATTTAAGGGGTTAGGTTAGTCCACGTCAGCTCTCTGACTCATAGAAACAGAAAACAAGAAACCAGCTGAGTGAACGTGGAGAACTTCTGTCTGAACCCATGACCGAGGGCGAGGCCGAGGCCGAGCAGCAGGGCCCTCTCGGAGCAGAGCTGACTGTGTGTCAATACGGAACAGCATCGGAGGATGCTTTCGCCCTGCCCCTGCCCTCCACCCCCCCCCCGTTAGTCTTTCCTCCATGAAAGATGAAGGAATCACAACATAACCAGTCACGCAAAACAACTCCAGGCCTAGCTGAGTGCATGTCAGCACTGTGTGACCAAGCTTAGTCCTACCAAGTGCTGTGTTTGAAAGAAAGGCGATTTCATCAGGGCCTGTACCTGGAGTTTTCTAATGGTGTTGACACAGCTGCAGCTACCCCTGGTGGCATCTAGTCTGTGAGAACGTGGCGGCCCAGGACACCACTGCCGTGACAGTGGCTCTGCTGCTGTCCAGGCTGAACAGGCTCATCTGGGGCAGATGCCAGTGCTGGGGGTGCTGGTATGAGTGCCGTGCAGAGTGGCCAAGGCCTATGGGACTGGAGGCAGGGGGTGTGGGGCGGGTGTGAAGATGTGAGCTAGACTGTTACTGTCACGCCTTAACCAGAACAGCCTAAGGGGTGTGATGGGGAGGAGCCTGAGGTGGTCGGGTGTGGATGAGAACGGGCAGGGGCTAGAGTAGGTGTAGCTCCTCAGACCAGAGCCAACGCTCAGGAGACCCAGTGTGACACCCAGAGCCTTCTTTCCTGGGTTCCTCCCTCCCCTGTCACCCTCCCAGGAGGGCCTGTCACAATTCCCTGGATGTGATTTCTCCTGTGTCTCTGTCCAGGAGGGCTGTCACCATATCCCTGAGATGTCGTAATCAAGGAGTGCTCATGACTCTCAGACATGTGACAGCCTGGAGGACACACGTCACCCCCGGCATGTGGCTTCGGAGCTCCAGGTCCATTGCCTAGAACATTTATTTTAAGGGAGAAAGCATGAAGACTCTCACCATGGACTTCCAGCCCAGGGTGGGGGTGATTAAGGCTGGGCTTGCAGGGGGTCTGTGCCTCAGAGTCCATCCAGGGCCCCAGGGAGCCCCTCCAGCAGCTGACCCAGAAACCTGGCCACCAACAGGGACCGATGCTTAGGAAACTCACTCGGGTTCATAGCAGCGCCAGCTCCACCTGACCCCTAAACAGTGTGGGGAGGCGCACAGCCACGCAGAAGAGCAGCGTACTGGTGTGGCCTGGAGAGCAGCCGAGAAGGACAAGCAGGGTCAAAGTGGAGATGAAGGGTTCGTGAAATCAGCCACCAAGCTATAAAGTGACCCGCAGAGGGGCATGGAGACAGGCTTCCTCCCTCTGAGTGGCCTCCTGAGATTGCTGAGGACACAACCCGCCAGGGTTAGGTTCTGGTTGCTTCTATTGAGCCCACCTGCAGGGAGTGACCCCCACTCACAGGCACTGGCAGCTGGCTGAGCCCTGAGATCCTCACCTTCACAGTACCCAGCAGGAAGGCGGCAGAGCAAAGGGCAAGTTGGGGTGCACTGAGTTCAATTATGTTACCCCAAACTTCTACATGTACTGTGCTCCCAGGTTCTGTGGGTTGGGAATCTGGACAAGGTTCTGTGGGATGGTTTGTCTGTGTTCCGCAGTGTCTGAGACCTCAGACCAGAAGCCGGAGGTGACTCACAGCTAAGGCTAGAAGCATCTAGAGGCTCTTTTCACAATGGCTGCTCCCCAGGACCTCAGCTGGTGCTGCTGGACTCTGTCGGTAGCCTGGACTTCCTCACAACATGGCGGCTTGGCTCAGAGGGCAGGCATGTGATGAGGGAGAGAACTAAATAGAAGCTGAACTGCCTCATAGCCTGGCCTTGAAACTCCTGCATATCACTTCTTCCCCCAGAGCCGAGTGCCCTCCCAGGGTGGGGTAAGATGGCTGGGGTAGTATGCCCCCTTCTGGTCTTCTCCTGCTTCATATTTCTAGAAAGGACCACTGGGTCAAAAGAGGCACTAAGTGCTCTGGTTAGAGAAGGGGTCAGTCATTCAAGGGAAGGTGTAGGGACTTTGGGGACTGAGGCACATCCTGCCTGGGATTGCTTTGAGATGCCAGTGACCAGCCAGCCGTGGGTCACGTGACGGCTGCTGGATGGGGTCACCCCTCGGAGTGCACTCATTCAGTGTGAGTCTTGTAGACACCTGTTGATCTTCGAGCCCACATGTACTCCTGTCCTCTCCCAACTTCCCCTGGAGTAGACACTGAGGGCCAGGGCAGCACCAAGCACAGAGGTGTCAGCTGCCCTGTGGGGAGAGTCAGGGAAGGCTTTAATTCTGAGGAGACATTTGTTCTGCTTCTTGAAAATGAATCGGCAGATAAGGGAGGTAAGGAATTCTAGAAGCATGGGCTGAAATCTGAACCTTGGGGAGGTCAGAAAATCAGGCGGGACAGCAGGTGGGGAACTGACCCTAAAAAGGTCTGTAGGCCATACAGAGTTTGGACTTCAGGTCATGGTTGGTGGAGATGGTAGAAGGACATCCTCAGAATGATGGTCTTATGGGACTCACAGCCTTGGTGAATTTACTGGAGTCCAGGACTCTCGAGTCCTGCAGACACAGACTAGACATTCTCAGCCTTCTCGCTAAGCAAATTCAGATCTCACTGAGGTGTAACCAGAAAGCTAGGTTATTAGTTTGCAGGGGTGAGGAATATCTCTTTTCAGTGGCAGGAATGTTGGAACCCCATCCAGGACAGGACACCCCATATCTTGTGTCAAGATCCTAGAGGAGTGGGGCTGGTCTGAAGGTTGCTGGGTGAGTGAGGACTAAAGTGCAGGGAGGGGGAACTGTTGAACACTTCAGGGGTTCCAGGCACTGCCCCGTGCACTGGGGACACACTTGTTTTTGTTATTGTTGTTTTTTGTTTTTGTATTGCTCCCTCCTTGTCACATTATTTTATTATGTCAGGATCACAGATGCAGACTGGCAGTTCCCAGGCCTGGAAGGCAGGCTGTCTCTTCCAATTATGTGTTGATTGAATTAGCGCAATCCTCAGTCTTCTCCGGGCCCCTCGGCTGGCCCAGCTTTCAGGACAATTACGATCAGGCACATGCATAATCAGGTTTGTGTTTTAGGACAGTAACTGGGGCTACAGTGAGGAGCCTGGTGGAGAGTGAGGGAGGCTGGTGGCTGGAGACCAGCCTCTTTGCTGCTACACTGTGCGGAGCATGTGGTATGACCTGGAGGGGAAGAAGGGACCATCTTGAGGGCACAGAGCTCTCCAGTGCCTGCAAGGAAACCCTACTCTTATGTTTGAACCCAAGAGAGAACCCCAATTCACCAGAGCCCCTCCCCCAGGTCCCCATCCAAGGGCTGCCCCAGGAGAGCCCTCTCAGGAGGGTGGAGATGAAAAGGAGCGAGGCCGGCTCAGTTTCTCTCTGGCACTCTGCACCTCCTCCAGGGAGCCAGGTCTGGATTCAGTTCCTGGGAACCTGGCAAGAATGTGGCTCTGTTGTTATCAGAAGCATTTCTCCTGCAGTCAGCTGGGGGACTTTGGGCAGCCTGGGCATGGCCTCCAGTTCTGCATTGGGGGCCTGTGGGCTTGCAGCCTGGAGCTTGCAGCGCCAGATAGGCATGTGGGGCCTGGATGAAACATCAGTAGCTGAGCGTGGCTGCACAAGACAGGCCTGCCTTGCCTGGCCTCCGCTGAGCTGGTGCGGGCAGGGCAGGGGGCTCCCTTTCATAACTTGTGCCTTTCCCCGTGTGCTAACCAGCTTTCTGTTGCTGTGGAAATCAACTTGCAAAGAGGAAAGGTTTATTTTGGCTCATGGCATCAGAGGGGTCAATGGGTGGCCGGCTCCATTGCTTCGAGCCGGTGACAAGGCAGACCATCATGGTGGAACATGTCGGGGACCAAAGCTGGTCACCTCATGGCAGCAAGGAAGCAACACGAGCCAGATAGGAAGGGGCCTGGGTTCCAGCATCCCCCTCAAAGGCACACCCCCGATGACTGCATTTCCTTCCCCAGGCCCCACCTCCTCCATGGTCCGCCACCTCCCAATAGCACCGCAGGCTGGCAACCAAGCCTTCAGCATGTGGGCCTTTGGGGAACATTCCAGAGCCAAACTGTGCGTCCTGCATGGGGGATTTCTGCCCCTCACTTCTGTTCTTTTACATAGGGAAAGGCTCGTTGACAGAGGGGCTGGCAGGGAAGGGCAAGGCCACAGGGACACTCAGCCTGGGACATCTTCCTGGCCCCAGGTCCCCATCAGGGGTCTGATCTAGCGTTAAAAGCAGCTGATCTGGGTTCACATCCCAGCTCCACCTCTCACTAGCTGTGTGACTTTGGGCAAGTTACCTAGCATTTCTGTGCCTCTGTTTTCTTGTATGTAAAACAGGAAGGAATAATAATAAAAGTATTAATGAATTGTTGTATCAATGTAATCAGTCTAGTTATCAGTGGATTGTTTTGAAGATTACATGGGTTGATGTTTAGGATGGAGGACAGCTCTGGCATCTAGGAAGCATACTATAAATGTTGGCTGCTATGACACTGATTATTTCATTAAAATCACTGTCATCAAACAGAATCAGAGGACTTTTCTCCAAATACAAGAGCCATACCTACAGCACAGTCCCCTGAAGTCCAGGCCAGGCAGAGGGGTGGGGCTGCCCTTCTTGGTCTCCTTCTTTGGAATGCTGGGACTTTTGTGCTAAGCCACGGGCACAAGGTCAGGAGGGGGGCTCCCCGATGTCCTCATTGGCTACTTTCATGGCTGACTTTGAGGCCACCTCATAGTGTCTCCTGGCCAACAGCCCCTCATCCTTGTCTTCCTGTCCAAGACCAACCCCCCTCTTTCCAGGAGACACACCAATGGAGCCTTCCCCTATTGATCAGATTGGCAGATAAAATACTGTGTAAAATTAAAATAATTTTTAGTATGAGTCTGTCCCATACAATAATTGGGGCATAATATACTGAAGTATTATTCATTTTTTATCTGAAATTCAAATTTTACTGGGTGTCTTGTATTTTTATTTGCTAACTCTGGCAATCCTACTCTGATGCCCCAAAACTAAGGGGTGTTATAACAGGAGACTTTGGGTGAGGGTGAGCAGGACTGTGTTCTTCCATATGGGGGGCCTAAGGGGTGCTGCAGGAGGGCACTGTAGCATTTTCCTTGCATTTGGACCTCAAGTTCTGTCTGCATCCTGGTCTTCTGCATGTAGAGTGTCAACAGTGTACTAGGTGTGCTTGGGATGGATGGACCCAGGCGAGGCCCAGTGGTCTACCTGTGTGCCTTTGGACTGGAGGCAGGGGCTGTGCAGATCCAAAGCCCCTAGAGCAGCCTTGGGAGAACTGGCAGAGAGGGCTCGCTCTACCACTCCTGCCCAGGCACACAGCGGATTAGGCTTGGGCGCGTGGAGAAGTTTCCTTTGGAATGGGCTCCCTCCAGGCCGGTGGGTGTAAGTTCTCCAGAGAAAGTACTGAGTGCTCAGGCCCAAAGAATGTGCTGGGAAGCTCTGTGTGCACAGGGCTGCACTCTGGCCAGACAGCCGGACAGGGTTTTGGAGGAGGGGCAGGGTTTTCTGTGGAACAGCCCCTCTCCACCCCTGAAGATTTATGGGGCAAAGGATTCCCTGGGCGATGGAGAGAGAGCAGGGAGGCGTCCGAGGAGGGTCAGGAGCTGTGTTATACTGGGGGGTGAGGGGAGAGTAGGAGGAGAGAGAGAACTCCAAGAGTATTTCCCGAGTGACCGTGCACTAAAGGGTTGTGGGATGGCTTACTCCATCTCTCGGTGTGCCAAGCCCGGCTGGGGGGCGTATTCCCTCTTTCCTTGGCTCTGTGACTTTGGGAGGAGAGAATTGGTGGGAGAAGCCCCAGATTTTGTAGACGGTGGCACTTCAGGATAATAATAGCTGGCATCAGCTCCTGGCGCCTGCCTGGATTTTTCCACAGGATGGTCTCTGCAGAGTGGGCCAGGCTGGGACCCTTGGGGAGGTTGCCCACCACCCTGAGCCAGCAGACAGTTTCCAGTGCAGTGTCCAGGAAAGACCGGAGGCACCCTGCTGTGTTCCAGACACATATGCTTTTTTTACAGGCTACTGTGACTGGCTTTGTTCTGAGGTCAAAGAAGGACTCCTAGGAATGGGAAAAATCTGACTTGGGAATCCCTAAAATAAAGGGGAGGCCGCCTGCCACCCTCTCTCAGGGGACCCTTCCTTTTTTTTAACGTGCTTTTATTGGTGCATTGGAGTCTTACATCACAGTGAATATCAATTTGATGTTAACATACATGCACACAGCTCTTAGTGTCCCCCCCCCGCCTCCCCCCACCCCTATGAAGTACCAAGAATGATGTTGGTTTATTCTTACATGTACATATTGTTTATGATAGTAATTCCACTGATTCACTTCTTTCTTGCCCTTCGCCTTCCCTTGTACCACTTCCCTTGCTCCACTGAGGGTTCTCCATTATCAACCAGAGTCCCTTGTGTGTCCCCACTACTTCCTAGGTTGCACATATTAATGAAAACATAATACCCTTCTTTCTTTGTGATTGACTGATCTTGTTTAACATAATGTTCTCCAGATCCTTCCACTTTCTTGCAAATGATGTTATTTTGTTCTTTATTGCTGAGTAGAATTCCATTGTGTGTATTTCCCACAATTTTGTAATCCACTCATCTGTTGATGGATACCTAGGTTGGTTCCATAATTTGGCCACTGTGAATTGTGCTGCTATGAACATAGGCATGCATATATTACTGTAGTTTTCTGGTTTCAATCCCTTTGGTATGATACCCAGTAGTGGTATAGCCGGATCATATGGTGGATCCATTCCCAGTTTTCTGAGGAATCTCCACACTGATCTCCATAGTGGTGGAACTAGTTTGCAATCCCACCAGTGGTGTAGAAGAGTCCCAATTCCAGGGGACCCTTCCTAACTTTCCAGTCACCTTGCACCAGCGCCAGCCTGATGGACCTTACTGTCCCACAGTGGGCAGAGCAGGCAGCCCCTACCCCCTGAGAGCTCCCTCCTGCCCCACACTGCTACCTTCTGCCCTCTGTCTGGGCCCCAGCCCTGCCCACCCACCCAGGGTTTGCCCTATCTCCATAGAGCCCTGGGTTGGGGTCAGGGGCAGCCCTGCCACCTACCCAGGACCTTGGCAAGTGGCTTCATCTCACAGCCTGTTTCCTTGTCTGCAGGGAAATTGGGGCTTCTCGTGTTCACTTTAGAAGATGGTGTGAGGATGAGACGAGGATGATGGGTGGGGCCCAGGCTCCAGCATGGTTTGCGTTGTGTTTATATATTTTCTTGCCCTTTGCTTATCTGTTTGTCCTCCTTGGTCCCTTGGCCAGTCCTGGACTCTCCTGCAGCTCTGCAGCTGTCCTCCTCTCTCTTGTCTTTACCCATAACAGCAGGCTCTGGGATATCATATTATGGAGGTTGTGTTATGGTGAGGGGGAGAGCCCTGGCTCAAGCCTGATGTCCCAAGTCTTTTCAGTAGGAAAAGTACTCAATAGAACTTGAGCTCCATCCTTGATCTCTTGCCCTGTGCTATGTACTGCAGATGGAAATGCTCTTGAGGAGGTAGGTGGCTGGAGGCACCATGAGCATATCACCTCTTTTAATCTGACCAACAACCTCACGAGGTTCCCCATTTTACAGATAAGGAAACTGAGGCATAGAGATGCTCAGTGATTTGCCCAAGATCACTCGGCTTATAAGTACACCTGTCCTTGAACCCAGGTATGGGCCTCAGAGCCTGTGTCTCACCCCCATGAGGCCCTAGGGTCACTCACACTGTGCAGTCTTGAGTGACCCAGCAGTGTGACAAGTGCAGCCACACAGTGTGGGGACCAATGGGGAAAGGGACATTCCTGAACTATTGTGATGATGACACGCCAAGCATATTTGGGGTCCTGGGAGCATGCCCCAGGTCCTGGGAAAACTGGGACCTTCGTCACTCCACCCCCACAGTCTGTCTCCTCATCCTGAGAGAATTAACTGCCTAATACTACCTCTACACCAGGAAATGGCCAGCCACAGACAACCAGTTCCACCCAAATCCTGAGCAAACAGAGTGTGTATACAGGGCTGGGGTGCCGAAGCCTGGGAGCTCCTGGTTGACCATGGTGTCAGCCAGGGAGCCCTGTTCTGGCCCCTGAGGTTTGGCATCCTTTGAAATATGCTCATGTCTCCCCACTAGCCTGCCCTCTGTCTACTCCCAGCAACAGGAGGCTGAATGCTCAGGAGCAGAGCTGAATGTGCGTGAAGATGTGGGTAACTGGCTTGTTTGGAGGGAAGGGGTGTGTATGAGTGTGCTGGTGCTGCTGTAACAAAGCACCACAAATTGAGTCACTAAGCAGAAACTTAACCCTCACAGTCCCGGGGGCCAGAAATCCAAAGTCAAGGTTTTAGTGGGTTTCCTTGTGAGGGCAGAATGTGTTCCAGGCCTCTCCCCTTGACTTGTAGATGGCGTCTTCTCTCTGAGTCTCTTTACATCAGCATCCCTCCATGCATGTCTGTGTCCAGATTTCCCCTTTGTACAAGGACAGCAGTCATATTGGACTTCATTGTAATTAATTGCATCCATAATGACCCTACCTCCAAATGAGGTCACATTCTGAAGTATTAGGGGTTAAAACTTCAACAGAGGAATTTGGGGGGGGGGGACACAAATCCATATTGGGGCATTTTGAGGCAATAGGGCACAATGGAGAGTGACTGCTTGGAGGTCTTAGGGACTTGTGTCTGAATCTTAATCTTTCCTCCACTGATGACCTTGGGCTCTGAGGCTCAGTTTTCCTGGTCTGCAAAATGAAGATGGACCAGTGGAAGCTATGTGCTGCTGGCCCCACACACACTCCTGGGACAACCCTGCAGGGATTCGGCTGTTGTCCCTCCAGCTCCCCCAACCTTTGGCTTCTGCTTCCCTGGAGCCTCCCTCCTCTGATAAACTCTGAACTGGAAAATCAAAGATGCAGAACAGCTCCTTTGCCATTTTCCATTATCTCATGATGCTGTCAGGGCAGTTTCCAGGCACAGCGTCTGCCCCTGCCAAATCTACACTGCCTTCCCAGTCCCACTTCCGTGCTGGCTTCTGAGCTTTCTAAATATAGCTCCCTCCTTGGGACAACAAAGAAACCATTCTGGGAATGGCCGCAGTCGATGACCAGCTTCTGGGGTGTCTGTCAGGCTGAGAGGGAGGAGGGGGACAGACAGGGAGTGGCCAACTGCAGAGAAGCCCTGAAACCCCTGTGGCTGGCTTTTGTCATTCAGCCATAATGAGCTTTAGGCCCAGGCACAAGGGCTGTGGGCTTGGCCTTCTGTTTCTGGGCTTGTGTGGGGCCCAGGGCCCTGTCCCAGGCAGGCTCTGCTGAGCTATGACTGCAGAGAGAGCAAAATGATGATGATCTCCCTGGAGGAGATGGAAAGAGCCTGTCTTTAGAGGCGCTCAGCGCCACCTTTGACAAGCCTGGTGACTGGGCAGATCCTTCGCCTCACACCTCTGTTTCCACATCTGTGAGGTGGGGATAATAACCATGTCGGGGGCGGGGGGCTAGAGAGAATCTGCGCCTTGGCAGGCCCTCGTGGCCCTGCTGTGCCAGGGCCCCATGTTGGGACGTGGTAGATGGCCACTGTAGCCTCGGAAGGGCTTAATGTGGCCTCTTACCCCTCCTGCCGCTAAGCTCTGGTGAGAACCCACACTCTGCCCTTGGGGTGATCTTCTGTTTAGGCTCTGTTGAGTGGAGTCCGCCCTCCCGTACTGAGAGGTAGCAGGCCCCGAATGGGGCTTGCTCCTCATAAAACAACCCACAGCCTCTGTGGCCTCTAGATGGGACGCAGCCTCGCCCGCCCTCCCAGGCCTCTTCCTGCAGATCTCAGCTCCTCAGCTGGCCAGGGCCCAGTGGGTGCTGAGGCCTCTTTAGTACTTTAGCTCAGGCTGTGCTGGGGGTCCACTGACACACACCCAATTCTGCCAAGTTCCCACCTCCTCAGTTCTGCTAAGGTTGGAGGACCTGACATCTGACATCTTCCTTAGATCAGTAACACCAGGCAAGGCAGGATCTACCCTACCGCTAAGGGTGCCTCAGGAGAGACCCAATAGGAACAACTTTACAGGAGGGAAACCTGTCCTCTTATAACGCAAGGCCGCTCTGTCCCAGGACTTTCCTCCTGTGGCTGCACAGGCCACTCCCCACTTCTGAGTAGAACTAAGTCAGGACTAAAGGTTCAGTCCCCAGTGTTGACAGGGATAGAGATGCGGAGCTGCTGGAGGAAGCATCCAGCCCCTGAGGTTTTGGACCTGCCTTTCTGCTGACAAGCTGGCCCCTGGCAGGGCCGTGTGGGGGATTAGGCAGTGGAGGGGTGGAGGAGGATACCAGCTATCTGTTGCCATGGCCACCATTCACAGAGCACTAACTCAACACAACAGGCCTGGAAATAGCTCCTGCTATCTCCTTGTTTTGTAATAGAAGTAGAATCAGCAGTCCAAGGTCACAGAGCTTTTCAGTGGTACAACCAGGACTCAATGTTTGTGGATCTGGGACTTGCAAGGTTTCTAGTGTGATAGCAATTCTTCAAAAGCATTTCTAGGGTCTGCTGTACATCCACACCAGGCAAGCTGGTAGGCTAGACTATAACAAAAACACTGAGTTTTCTCGAGGGAATGTCATGTGGAACTCGCCTACTAGAGCTCTTAAAGGTATCAAAAACATGTCAGCAAGGGAAACCAGTAGCTTTAACATATTTTGATTTTTCAGAAGCCTACGACAAGTTTCCATGCCCCCAATTTTTCCATTCTTTAAAAAAAATGAATTGTTTCAGCTGGGCACAGTGACACATGCCTGTAATCCCAGTTACTTGGGAGGCTGAGGCAGGAGGATCCCAAGTTCGAGGCCAGCCTGGGCAACTTAGTGAGACCCGGTCTCAAAATTAAAAGGGCTGGGTGGGGGGTAGCTCAGTGGTCAAGGGTTCCTAGGTTTAATCCCCAGTACCAGGAAGGGGGAATGAATCGCTTCCCCATGGCTTTGCAGGGAATTCTGTGCCATGTGTAGGAGCCGGCTGGGGAAAGGAAGCTCTTCCTGAGGATGAAAGGCACACTTTTCTTGATTAACTGTAAACAGCAGAGTCTCATGGGGATTGGTACAGGAAGGGGCCTAGCTCATCGTTTCTTAATTAAAGACCTGGAAGAGGAAGTGTGTAGTGAGAATTCCCAATCTGCAAGGACTTTTGGAGAATGAGAAGCCAAATTCATGGAATGTGTATGTTCTTTTCTTTTGTTCCCAAATTATTGCTAAGGGTCAGCACTTCACAGTGTGTTTGCCAGTGACAACAAATGGTTTCATCCATTCATTTCTGCCCATTATGTTCCTGCCGCTGTGCTGGACACAGGCACATAGATGCTGTTATTCTGCTTTTAAAAAGTGGGGTTACATAATTATAACATGCTGTATTATAGAAATCACTGTGCAAAGAACCACATCATTCTTTTATTTATTTATTTATTTATTTATTTATTTATTTATTTATTGTACTGGGGATTGAACCCAGAGGCATTCTACCTCCAAACTATACTTCCATCCCTTTTTTACTTTTTATTTTGAAACAGGGTCCCACTAAGTTGTTGAAGGTCTCGCTAAATTGCTGAGGCTGGCCTCGAATCTGCAATCTTCCTGTCTCAGCCTCCTGAGTACTGGGATTACAGGTGGGCGCCATCACACCCGGCTTTCATTTTTTTCCAGTGTCCATATGGAGTCATTTCTCCATGAAATGACTGTGTAATAATCAGTTCCCTCTCAGTGGGCATTTCTTCTGGTTCCGGATTACAAACAATACATCAGTGTAGCCTCAAACATCCTTGTGTGCAGATATTTGCACTTAGGACAACTGATTCTGAGCATTAGACACCTGAAAGGAAAATTACTCAGTCAAAGGAGATACGCATTAAGCTTTTTGATAGATGCTGATGAATGGCCTGAAAAAAATTCTAGTTCAATTTTAATTACCTCCAAATCACCTGGCAATGCCCATTTCCTCAAACTCCTACCAACACTGGATATCATATTAGTTTCCTATTGATGCCGTAACAAATTACCACAACTATGGTGGTTTAAAACAACACAGAAGCCAGGCTTGGTGGTACATGCTTGTAATCTCAGTACTTGGGAGACTGAGACAGGAGGATCATAAGTGTGAGGCCAGTGTGCAATAACCTAATGAGACCCCGTTTCAAAATAAAAAATAAAAGGGGCTGGGTGTTTAGTTCAGAGGTAGAATGCCCCTGGGTTTAATCCCTAGTACCATAATAAATAAATAAATATTTTTTAAACCAACAGCTTTATTATATTACGTTTCTATAGGTCAGAAGTCCAACTGGGTCTCAAGGGCTGGCACTCCGGTATGGGCAAGGCTGCCCTCTTTGTGGGAGGCTGTAAGGGAGACTTGCTCCTTGGACTCTAGCCCTTTCCACCTTCGAGCCCAGCGATGAACATGGAGTCGTTGAGGTCTCACATGACATCACTCTGACACTGACCCTCCTTCTATGTCTCTTTCTGTTTTTAAAGCCCCTGATGGTTGCATTGGGTGCACCTGGGTAACCAGGACACTTTCCCTACCTCTAGGTGAGCTGACTAGCAACATTAATTCCACCTTTCCACTTACCACACAAAGCAACCCGGCCACAGGCTCCAGGGAGGAGGATGTGGATATCTTAGTGGCGGAGTATTATTCTGCCTACTACATACAGATCAGCCTTTGACTTGTTTTTCTGTTCTAAGTGAAAAAAAAAAAACGATATTCTTCTCTCTTGAGCTGAATTTTTTAAATGTTGGTGAGGTTGAGCATCTTTTTCTAGGTCTTGAAGAGGCAAAAACATTTCTGTTACTATAAATTGTCTCGGAACCCTCTGTCTCCTATTCTACCATGTTGCCTTTTATTGCCTTTTTTAAATTTTTTTTGCCCCAGATGAATTAGGAAGTCTTTGAGGGCAGGGGCCTTCTCATACTCACCTTTGTGTCCTCAGTGCCTCACAATGTAGCTGGATTCACAAAAGGGATTCAATGCCTGAAGGCCCTTCCTCCCTCCCTCCCAAATGTCATCCCTCCCACTCCATTCTCTGGCTGTTGTGCCTGGGAAGAAATGTCAGGAAGCTTCTGCTGAACTGCCCAAGCTTAGTCTGTGTGCAGGAGGGTGGGGTGGGCTGAGACAAAGAATGTCTTGTGATTTGCAATCCGCCCTCTGTATCCTCAGGCTCCACGTCCACAGACTCAAACAACCTTGGATCAAAATATTTTTTAAAAATGTACGGACAGTCTTTTGTTCTTGTCATGATTCCCGAAACAAGACAGCAAAATAATTATTTACATAGCACCCACATTGTATTGTCAATAATCTCGATATGATTAAATGAGTATATGGGAGGATATGTGTATGTTGCTTGCAAATTGAACACCATTTTTATGAGGGACTTGAGCGCCTGCAGATATTGGTATTGGTGGGGGTCCTAAAATCCATTCCCTGTGGATACTGATGAATGGCTAGACTTCTCTTGCTGTTATGGGGTCCTGGGTCATGCAGATCGAATGTCCAGTCCCCAGCTCCAATCCTTAATGCGGGCCATCCCCTCAAAGCCTGGCTTCTCACCGGTAAAAAGTGATGGTGTCATTCCTGACATTTTAAGGCCACTGAGAGAGTCACAGCAACAAAAGCATCAACCGCCACGTTTGGGAGGGAGTGTCCCGGTTGCTGAGCTGCCAGCACCTTGTGGTGTTGATGGCAGTGTCGGGCAGAGCCGCAGGGAGGGGCTGGGTGGCAGCTGCTGGGCTGAGCTAAGTGGGACCCTGGGTGGGGAGGTGTGCGGAGGAGTAAATTTAGGTCGTTTTTAGGGTGTTCGCAACGTGATCTTCTTTGACACTTTTTTTTGAGAACCACAGTAAAGAGCTGAATTGCTTTTCTGTTGCTCTGGGAGTGAGTCGTAAGGTCCTGGTGAGCGCAGCCTGTGTGGGGGTGACTTGTACATGCCAAGAAGCACAGGCGTCTGTGCACCGTCCTCCTCCCTGCCACCCTCCAGCAGGGGCAGTGAGGTGGTGTCCAGTGGCACAGCTGGTCTTCCTGGCTGGGTGAGCCTTGCTTGGTGAGCACTCCCAGGTGCCAGGCCTGGGCCTGCAACCGCCTGCGGCTGCCCTGACTCAAACACCCATCTTCTCAGACCCTGCAGGCTTGGCCAGGGGACACCTGGGCTTGGACCAAGGACACCAGTACTTCCCAACGATAGAGCCCCATTTCCTCAGCCACCTGGTCAGGGCCTCCCTGCCCACCCCCACATGCCCAGGGTGCTAGAGACCCCGTGCATACCTACTGGCACTGCTGCCTGAGCTCTGAGAGCAGCAGTGGCAACCAGCCCTGGCACCTAGGTCCAAGCCTGCCCATCCAGGCTTTTCCAGGTCCAGCTCCACACCTGCGGTCGGGATGGAAATGCCCTGAGACAGAGGGGAGGCAGGTCCCACTCGCTGCACCTTCCAGAGAGTTTGCTGGAGCCCCAGACCTCAGGAGGTCCGTACTCATCTCCAGCTCCAGCATCCAGAGACCCGAGCACCCTCCGCCCAGATTGCTGGTGGAAAGTGTCCCTCTACTCTGAACGAGTTTTGGGGGAACCCCTCGGCCTCTCGGGCCTCCATTTCCCTGTTGGCAACAAAGGGACTGCAATCCCTGCCTGCCACCTGCTAGGAGTCACCGAATGTAATCTGGACTCCAAGTCTGGCACTAGGGCCTGGTCATCGTGTCCTCTTTTTCTCCTGCCCAACTTTCCTGCTTTGAAGCTGCCAGTTCTGAGGCCTGAGCCTGACCGCAGGTCTGACTCAGGGGCAGACAGACTCCCTCCTCCTCCTCCAGCTCATCTCTCCACTGAGTGGAGCTGGCGGTTGGGCTGAGGCACCTGGGCTGGAGGGCGGCTTCCAGTCATCCTCTCCTCATTTCAAAGCTGGCAGCTGCCTTTGCCTCTCGGCCAGGACCCAAGCCTCAGGACACTGCAGAGGGGTCCCCCCGCTGCAGCTTTGGGGGCAGGTGGCTTGTGGAGCCACCTCTGTTCTTCGCAGGCAGCAGGGCCCACCGGCCTGGCCTCCAGCGCTTCCTGTGCAGCCACCCAGGGCCTGCAACTCATTAGCACTTTTTATTAAACCCATGTGCTCCATGATGAAGGCCAGCCTGAGTCTCAGCTCCCATCTCTGGTGTGCAGGCGGGGAGTGCACACAGGGTGTGGGCTCCTCAGCTCTGGGGGAGGGCTTAGGAGGGGCTGAGGTCTGCACACCTTTCCCCAGCATCCCAGGCCTGGGTTCTGCCCAAGACTGGGATGAAACGGGGTGTCTGCCTTCCGGGGCACTGTGGGTCTGTTGCACTGACCAAGCTCGCCCTCCTTCCTCCCCCAGGAGTGCATCATTGATGAGGACTGCGGGCCCGCCAGGTACTGCCAGTTCTCCAGCTTCCAGTACACCTGCCAGCCATGCCGGGACCAGCAGACGGTGAGGATGCACAGGGGCCTCCAGGGCTGCAGTGCCAGGGTCATGGGGACCTGGAGGAGGCCAGGGGCCTCAGGGGTTCTCAGCTGAGCTGTCTAGAAGAGCCTTTCAAGGATGGGGAGGGGTCCCAAAAGGGGCCACCTCTTGGAATGTCCAGGATCATCCCAGTCTGCAGGAAGCCATCTACAGACCCACAGCCACCCCTGCCTGCCTGGGATCTCTGGTCATAGTGTCTGCCTTATGGACAGCAGAGAAGAGGAAGGAGAGGAGTGGAGGAGGCCCTACACCTGCCCCTCCCTGGGGAACAACCCATCCTAGTAGATACAAAGCAACACATCTGCAGCCCCAGGCAGGGAAAATGGCAGCACCTCTCCTTCCCCTGGGCCTGCAGCCCACCCCCAGATCTTTCTCCCAGTCGGCCCTGTAAAAGGGCAGAGGGAGGAGACAGGAAGAGGCCAAAGCATACCCCTAGTGGAGGTTTCTCTGAAAAATGTGAGGCCAAGGCAAAGGAGACGCTTCCCGCCACCTGGCAGACATGTTGCACAAAGCCATGGCTCACAGCCTCTCCCGTCACTTTTCCTTATTGCAGTAACACAGCATGATAGTAAGTTATTCTTACCACCCCACTCGGCCCCTTCCAACAAGGCACCCTCCCCACCTTCCCTACATCGTGGGAACCCCACGTTGCTGTCCACTCCATTCCCTGTGTAGCCCTGGGTCCCTGGCACCCAAGTGCCATCCCCATTCTGGGCCTTCCTGGCTTCAGCCTTGACTCAATTAGCACATTAGAATCATGTGGGCCTGGAGCCACTTTCCTTTCTGACCTACGGGTCTAATTAAAAGGGGACAAGGCACAGATCTTTGGGGGGACCCCAAAGATAGCCAGCTGTTCTTTGCAAAATCTTTTTTTTTTTTTGTGGTACCGGGGATTGAACCCAGGGGCGTTCTACCTCTGTGCTACACCCCCGGCCCTATTTTTTATACTTTATTTTGAAACCAGGTCTCACGAAGTTGCGGAGGGCCTCACTAAGTAGAGAGAGAGAGAGAGAGAGAGAGAGAAAGACAGGGAAAGAGAGAGAGAGAGAGAGAGAGAGAGAGCTGAGGCTGGCCGTGAACCCAGATCCTCCGGTCTC
This sequence comes from Glis glis, assembly GCA_004027185.1. NCBI lineage: Eukaryota > Metazoa > Chordata > Mammalia > Rodentia > Gliridae > Glis > Glis glis. The sequence continues at coordinate 27,286 of PVJS01009524.1, forward strand.
TGCCTCCCAAAGTACTGGGATTACAAGCGTGCACCACCACGCCCGGCTCTTTGCAAAATCTTGAGCTATATAGAAAAACTCAAATACATGCCTCCTTGGTGCCGTTTTCCCGGGGCTTTGACCCCTCGAGTCTTGACAGCCGAGCTCCATCTCGATCCCCTTGACCTCCACTACAGCCCACCCACCCAGGCCATAGTCTCCCCTCTGCAGCAGGAGGAGGCCGTTGGCCCACCTGTGGCAGCTTTGGGCTGGGCCAGGCTCCCAGGTCCATGAGCCGCCGCAATCTCGTGTCTTCCCACCTCTCTGCAGCTCTGCACGCGGGACAGCGAGTGCTGTGGCGACCAGCTGTGTGTCTGGGGTCACTGCACCAAAAAGGCTACCAGAGGCAGCAACGGAACCATCTGTGACAACCAGAGGGACTGTCAGCCTGGACTGTGCTGCGCCTTTCAGAAAGGTGGGTAGGACCCCCTCTAGGTGCAGAAGGAGCTTGTGCCAACACCAGACTGGGCCTGCCGGGGCCACAGCCATGCCACCCACACCTTTTCAGGGTCCCGCCTCAAATGCTCACAGTGTGTACCCCGGCCCCACAGCCTCTGCCTCTGTGGGAAGACCATCTGTTTTTTTTTTTTTTTCTTTCTTGTTAATGCCTAGAAAAGTTAAATTCTTTCAGGATACACAAGCCCAAGGCCAGGGGAACACACCCACATGGGTGGGATTCCAGCACCCCCTACACACACACACTCTCTGGGCCTGAAGATAGCACTGTCCCACCTCCTTGTCCTCCTTCCTAGAGTCACTCCTTCTACTCCCAGCTTCCATCCTCACCGCCTCTCCCAGGTGAGGTCTACTCAGGCCTCTTTTTGCTCCGGCTAGTGTAACAAAGCAGCTCTCTTTAGCCACCTCCCAGGTCTGCCTTCCCAGGCCCCATAGTTGCTCCCAGTACCTGCTGCCTCTGAGATGTGCTGACAGGCCGGAGGGGCAGGGGTGGGGGGTTGCTCCTCTGGGCTCCACAATAGCTTCTGTCATTGCCCACAATAGTCAGACTCACAGGCCTCACCTGCCCTCCTGTCCCTCCACTCCCTGGCTCAGCTTTCCCTCTGTGCTGACCTTAGGCCTTCGTTGGTTCTGTGCCAGGCTCAAATGCTTCCCTGGTTCTACTGAATTTCTCCAGGCTTTTTAGCCCTTGAATCTCAGCTCATGTCCAGGCGTGGTGGAGCATGCCTGTAATACCAATACTTAGGAGGCTGAGACAGGAGGATCGCGCAGGTTTGAGGCCAGCAACTTAGCAAGATCCTTAGCAACTTAGTAAGACCCTGTTTCAAAATAAAAAAATAAAATAAAATAGGGCTGGGGATGTAGCTCAGAGGTAGAATGCTCCTGCGTTCAATCCCCAGCACCACACACACACACACACACACAAAATGTTAAGTCTCAACTCACCTCTCCAAGCAGGCTTCCTGAACTGCCCTCGTCCTCACCGGTCACTCCCTCTGGAGCTACTATTAAATTCTGGTTCCCTCTTGTCCCACGCCTTCAGTCCTGACCTCACTTTGGGGTGGAGGTGGGGCTTCCCCCCATTTCTGCCCCTCCTGTGCTGACTCCCCCTGGTTCCAGGCCTGCTCTTCCCCGTGTGCACACCCCTGCCCGTGGAGGGCGAGCTCTGCCACGACCCCGCCAGCCGCCTCCTAGACCTCATCACATGGGAGCTGGAGCCCGATGGCGCTTTGGACCGGTGCCCGTGTGCCAGTGGCCTCCTCTGCCAGCCCCACAGGTGAGGCTGTTTTCTCCCTAGAGTGGGTTGAGGTAGGTGAAGCGCCACCCAGCGGGGACTCAGGAGAGGGAGGAGTTGTGCCCTGGGGAGGGTGAATTCTGCATAGAGGTTTAAATGGAGCTGTCCGTGGATCATCCAGGCCTAGAAGGTTCTTACCTGCAGTCATATCTAGAGGTCGGGGCTCAGGGGCTCCTAACTTGGGCTCATCTCAATGCTGACTGGAGGCTGCATGGTGGATAACTTGGGGAGATGGTGTGGAGAAGAGCTGAGGGCTGAGGAGGGAGCCCAGGCCCATTACAGTGGTGAACATGCAGAGGAGATGGAGCTGGCAGATGTAGGAGGGCGTCTGTGGTGTCAGAGGTCGTGACAGGGATGTCTCTGCACACGTCTGGTCTCCTCAGCAGCCTCTACTCAACCTTCTGTCCCAGCAGAACCCAGAGTGGAGAGGCAGACACACAGAACCACTCCCCACTCCCCACAGAGGCTGGGGCTCCTCTTGTGCAGCAGACTGGGTGGTTAGACTACACCTCTGCCAGGCTTCCTCCTGCCTGGAGGCCTAGATGGGCAGGGAGCTGAGGGGGCGTCGTGTGGCCTTGAACTCCCCAACCCCAGTGTCCTTGGGGCCTGCCCCCAGGCTGAGGAGCCCGAGTTAGTCACAGGAAGACAGGCCTACAACCAGAGTGGGGTTGCTGCCTCTCCAGGACGTTCTCCCAGTTGGCCTTCTGTCAGCCATGTTAAGGTAGAATGTTGACAGGAAGTGGAGACTGTTGAAGATCCACGAGGTAGGCAGGTGAGGCTGGGAGGTCCACAGAGGTGGTGGCATAGGGTCTCACATACAGGTCCCTCATGCTCAGAGCTGGCCTTGCCCCATGGGGAGGACCTGGGAAAAACTACAGCCCTGTCTCTCCCCAGCCACAGCCTGGTGTATGTGTGCAAGCCAGCCTTCATCGGCAGCCATGACGCAGACGGGGACAGCCTGCTGCCCAGGGAGGCCCCAGATGGGTATGAAGATGGCGACTTGATGGAGGAGGTGCGCCAGGAGCTGGAGGACCTGGAGAGGAGCCTGACCCAGGAGATGGTGCTCAGCGAGCCTGCTGTCACTGAGCTGCTGGGGGCAGAAGAGATTTAGATCCAGACCCGTTCTGCGGGTAGACGTGCAATAGAAATAGCTAATTTATTTCCCCGGATGTGTCCCCTAGGTGTGGGCTGGCCAGGCTTTTCCCCATGTCCTCTTCCCAGTGAACGTTCCCTCTGGCTTGACAAAATGAGGTGCTGTGCGTTTGTCCAGCTGCCCCCGGCTGCACTCCCTGCATCGCCATTCTGGTGCTTGGAAAAGCAGGGCCTGGCAGGGTGAGGGCAGAACCCAGCTGCCCCAGACCACCGGCTCCTTTGCTTCTACAGGGTGGCAGACACTTTTTATTCTACACTGATTTGAGAACTGCTTAAGAGAGGGGATGGAAAATGAGGTAGAGTCTGCCCACAATGGGTTTTGGACAAATGCAGAGGGTACCCTGCTTTTTGCAAACATCAACCTGGCAAAAATGCAACAAGTGAGTTTTTCACACAGTTCTGCCCACGGGCATCGGCAGCTGTTGCAGATGAGACCTTTGCTCACTCCGCTTCCTGTGCATTCGCCCGCTCAGCCCTTTCACTCAGCTCCTACCTCGGTTTAAGGACAGCATTTTCATATCCACCATCCATTCGTTCTCATTGCAGCCCAGGAGGGGGACACTGTTCTCCTCATCCGTCAAGGATCTTGGAGGCTCCGAGACCACAGCTGAGTCACATGGCTAGTGTAGACCACAGCAGGGTTTCACCCAAGTGTGACTCCAAGCCCAGTGTTCTCCCAATTACCCCGCCTACCCCAGCCTCAGTGCCACAACAGAACTCTCAAAAGGAGAGAGAAGAGGTCTTTTTCCTTTCAGGCACATCTGGAATTAGGTCAAACTAGTTTGCACAGCTCTCTAAGGTTAAGGTTCTATTAGAATTAGCCACGTGGGGCAGCCGTCATTCTGGTGGAGACCAATGGTATGGACACTGTCCCTCTTTGGCATTTACATTAGGAACCTTGAAGGTACACGATTAGAGCATAGTATGTAAGTTCACTTGCAGAAAGCATACTTAGGTAATTGTAGGGCCAGGATTATTAATGAAATTTGCAAAATCACTTAGCAGCAACTGAAGTCCATTATCAACCACATGGAGAAAACCAAACCAAGCCAGGTTTTATGAAATATGGTTGTAATATCCAAACTGAGAACACTGAACTGGATGACATTCTACAAATGATATTTTCAGGTGCCAGGAACTGTTTCCATCATGTATTTGTCTGGACTTATTAAAATTTAAAGTCACACATGATTGTATAAGCATGCTTTCTTTGAGTTTTAAATTATGTATAAACACCTATGTCGCATTTAGAAATCAAGCATAAATCACTTTGACTATCTTCTGTTGTTCTTGGACTTTTTTCCTTCTGACTTTGAGTAAATATAAAACCCTTTTGGCTAGAAAAAAATAAATAAAAGAGAAATGACCTGTATTGTAAAATACAAAAGTGATTTCTTCCATAGAAGCAAATTTTCCAGACATCTGAAGCACACCTCTTTTGGCTCCAAATACTTTAGAAATTGTAACCATTTTTGGATGGTCATAAGAGTGGAAATGTTTCACTGTCTCCTGGAAGAACAAATGGAATATATGTGAGTCTTTTCTTAGAAGCTTCCTGTAATCAAGTGCAGTTCTGGGCCTGTGATAGCCAGCTTTACATAACTACAACAAAATGCCTGAGACGATTAACTTTAAAAGAGAAAAGGGTTGTTTTGGCTCACAGTTTTGGAGGTTCTGGTCCCTAATTCTGTTCGTTGGATCTGTGGTGAGGCAGCACATCCTGGTGGGAATGTGTGGTGAGGCCAAACTGCTCCCCTCATAGCTGTGAAAAAAAAGAGAGACTGGAGTCCCATAATTCCCCAGTGGCCTAAGGTCCTCCCCCACTTGGCCCCACCTCCTACAAGCTCAAGGCTCCACCACCTCCAATAGCGCCACCCTGAGGTCCAAGCCTTTCACTCAGGGGCTTTGAGGGACACGTACCCAATTCATAGCAAGCTCATAACACAAGATCTTCAAGGACTATGTGAATGAAGCTACTATATATTTAGGTAGGCAGGGTGACAGGCACCAGATTGGCAATCCACCTGTATTAACTCATTCCATCTTCTCTAAATTACACACATTTTTTATTTAAATACAGATGAAAAATGGAGTTGCAAAAAGATTTAAATGATAGAACTAGAATCCAATAAAAAAACAGCATCCAGTACAGTATGTCCAAGGTATACTGGTGTGTGTGTGTGTGTGTGTGTGTGTGTGTGTGTGTGTGTGTTACTGGGGATTGAACTCAGGACATTCTACCTCTGAGCTATACCCCCAGCTCTATTTTATTTTATTTTAAAATTTTGAAACAGGGTCTCATTAAGTTGCAGAGGGCCTCACTGAGGCTGGCCACGAACCTGCGATCCTCCTATCTCAGCCTCTCAAGTACTGGATTACAAGTGTGTGCCACCACGCCCGGATATACTGATGAATTTAAGATCAAATACAGAGCTATTCTCTAGTCAGTGTCAAAAATCATCAGGACCACTCTCCATCCTTATGTACTGATTGGCAGGTCTCTATTGAGAGACTGCTCAGAAGCAGGAGCTGTGATAAGTGCTGGGCTCGCTAAGTTGGTCCAGATGGAGTTCCTATCCTAAAGGTATCACAGTCTGGGGTCGGGGGGGGTGGGGGAGACCCAGCTAAACTGAAGAGCAACATGACGGCAGTCAACGTGGCATCAAGTGTGGCAGGAGCCCCAGCAGAGCTCTTGGCTTGGAGAACAGGCATGGGAACTGGCTCTCAAAGATGATGGGAGTTAGCTGGGTGTGGTAGCACACACCTGTAATCCCATTACTTGGGAGACTGAGACAGGAGGATCACAGGTTCGAAGCCAGACTCAGTAACAGCGAGACCCTCAGCAACTTAGACCTGTTTCAAAGTAAAAACAAAATAAAAAAAAAAGGGGCTGGGGTGTGGCTCAGAGGTAGAATGCCCCTGGGTTCAATCCCCAGTACCAAAAAAAAAAAAAAAAAAAAAAAAGATGACAGGAGTTTACCAGGATGCCAGAGAGAACAAGGATGGCATTCTGGGCCCTGGGCAGAAGGAGGGCGACTAGAGGGCAAGAAAACTACAGGTGTGGTGGCTGGAAGGGAGGTAAACTTGAGGAAGTGTTTGGATAAAAGGCTGAAAATTATTTCATACAACAACAACAACAACAAAATGTATTGAGCACCCACCATGTATCAGCCCTATGTTAGGTGCCAGAAAGGGAGTGGTCGAGATAAAACTAGGTCCCTCTTTTCTGGAGCTTTTTATGTTGGTAATTATCCTGCTCCACTTTGTTATTATAGCCATGGAAATATAACAACATGAGAGGCTTTGCAAAAATACTCAGTTGAAATCCGTGTCTATGGGAGGCTAAGACAGGAGGATCACAGGTTCAAGGACAGCCTCAGCAAGTAGTAAGACTCTCATCAACCTAGCAAGACTGTTTCAAAATTAAAAAATGAAATAGGGCTGGGGGTGTAGCTTAGAGGTAGAATGCCCCCAGGTTCAATCCCCAGTACCACAAAAAAAAAAAAAGAAAAAGAAATCCATGTCTCGCGCAGGCAGACAACGAGGTCTACTCCCAATTCTAAGTGAAACGTGTCAGGGCCGGGCAGGGCGTGGCTCTCGAATCTCCCTCCCTGCCCTTTTCCTGGGTCCAGAGCTCCTGCTGAGGAGTCCACAGTAGTCACTGGTAGTTTGCTGCTCAACAGTTCTTCCCAGTAGCGACGACCCTGGGACTCACTGCTGGGTGAGGAAATGTGAGGGCTAAGCCACCAAAGAGCTTCTAGGAAGGACCTTCCCTCTGATTGACACAAGCAAAGGCAAGCAAGGAGAGAGCCCGCTCTCACCCCTTCTCTTGTTCCCGCCTTTGAGAACAGTGCTCCGGGAGTGTCGTTTGGCCCTGGACCTCCAGGGGCTTCCATTTCCTTGCCTCTTTTTGCCTGTAAGAGTCTACGGGTAGCTCACACTCCTTGGCTTAGGGCCCTTGTTCAGAGCCAGCAACAATCCAACTTCTCCAGTGCCACCGCTCCGGTCCTCAGCAGTGAAAGGTTCTCCACTTTTAAGGACTCGTGATTAGGTTGAGTCTACCTGGATAGTCCAGAATGATCTTCCCATTCCTTAACCTTAATCATATCTGCAGTCTCTTTTGCCATGTAAGACAAAGGTTCACAGGATCCAGAGATTTAAGCCATGGGTGTCTTTGGGAGCCCTATTATCCTGCCTATCACGGAAGGCTGAGAGTCTGAGTCCTTAACATTGAGGAAGAAACCAATGCTGGTCTCAACCATCTCTGGACAGTAAGTCATCAATATCATTATAAAGCTGCTCCAGCCTACTGTCTGAAGGCCAAGGCATTAATATCTGATAGAAGAGCTATTGGCATGATGCACAACAGCGGGAGAAGAGCAAGGCCCGCTAGCAGGGTTCATTGGGCTGTTCACACAACAGCGAGAAAGGGATGTAGGGCAAGAGGATGAGTTGAAGAGAGAAGTGAGGGGCCGGCCGTTGTGAGGAAAGAGGGCTCGATGAGAAAGAGCAAGTACTCCTATGGTCTGTGTATCTAGCTTATTCTGCGATGACCTTTTGGTAGACAGGTGGCATTTGTGTCCAGAGGGCCAACGCCTTCATTCGGCCTACTGAGGGGCTACTAGTGACAACAGCACTGCGATGGCCTTGTGTAAAGAAGCCAGAGCACGGGGACAGAAAGCCCGTATGGGAGGGCACAGTGTTTGAGAAACAGAGTATTCCCCTCCTCAACTTATAAAGAAGGAGAATAAATTAGACTTAGTCCCTTAGCTGAAACCCATGAGGGGAACTTTAAGGGAAACACTCCAAAATCTTGGGAGTTATTGATAGCTCCAAGCAGGGAGCCCTGAAGAACTCTGATTCGCACCAGTTAACTCTACCATAGAAGGGTAAGTAGCACCAGTCAGAACAGCACGCAGGCAGAGAGGGGACACCTCTTCAGTTCCCTAGTGGCTTCTGAGGCAAAGATGGATTCTGACTGTATCACATCCCCAGAGCAGGGCGTGGAAGATGAAGTTAGGGGCTGAAGACTCGGTAGGGACCAGTGCAGCTTGGGACACTGGCACACATGTCAGAGGGAAGATCTGTTGCCAGGCTGGCAGAGTCAAGTCTCACACGGTGCTGCCTGGAGCTGGGTCCTTTGCTGAAGATAGATGTGGGCGTCTATCTTCAAGTCTACAAGGGTTGATGGTGACCAGATGAGGCTGCTCAGGTAAGCAATGTCTCTTCCGCCATCAGCAGTGACAGCACACCCTTCTTCCTGCTTCCAGCCAGGGACAACAGAGCTAGTGGGTGCTGTGAGGGGTGCAGGGAGCTTTGAAATTTTTGAAGATCAGATTGTCTTAGAGGATTGATGAGAGTCCATTTCCCAGTGGGAAACTGCATTCCACAGAGCACAGTTGGCACAGTTCTTGGAAAAACTACTGTTGCTTATTCATATCTCCACAAGGTGATATTCTTTAAACAGACTACTTAAGCATTATAGAAGAGGCTGAAAACAGCGTGTCCTCTGTATGGGGTGAGGCGAGTCGGGAACACAGAAAGCAGAAGGTGGCACTTGGTCTTTGCCTTTAAGGCTAGGTTATAGGGTCAACCAATATTTCAGACCTGGTGGGATTCTAACCAATCAAGATTAAGTTCTCTTGTATGGATTAGCAGCCAAGGGATGGAAAGGGGCAGCGCTGTCATGGGGAAGGGGCAGTGTTCCTCCCAATGCTCTTTTTGCTTTCCTAGCTCGGCCCTTACTGATTGATAGCTGCACGCATTCCTAAATGGTCACACATGCTTTAACACATTCTTGAGTGTGTCCAGTGTCCTTCATGGTTTCTGAAAGCCACACTGTGAAAATTCACACTGGACTGGATCTAACCACATGATCAGTCTTCCTCTTTCCCATGTGAACTACACTACTCTTCCAATTTCACACACACTGAGTGGCTGAGCTTCTTTTGGGCCACAAACCTCTTTGAATACCTAATAAAAACCATCTACTAGCCTCCTAGAAAATCACACGCACACACTTTTGCATTCGACTCCAGGATTTATGGCCTTCTTAGGAGGCTTTTAACTGTTAGTGACCAAAATACTGACTTTTCAAAAATTACACAGAATTGCTTGGATGGAATAGTTTTATTTAGCAAACAAAAGACTTGCTAGTTCTTAGTATCTCCTATTCCACATTCTGTACTCCATGCTACAATTTGAAAGTCACAAATGAGAAAGAGTGAGGGCCTTGATGCTGAACAAAGGGTCAGAATCCAGAGGGAGAACTACGACACCCAATCAAAAAAAGGAAAACTAGCAAAGGAGCCAGAACAAAAGATTTTATTGTATTCCATACATTCACAGTCACTCCCAGATCCAGTAACAACAGTGTAGTGCTGTGCACTCAGTCAGCTTAGACCGTGTAAGGCTGTAGCTCTCTCCTGCTCTCTTGGCCTATGGGTGTACCACAATAGCACTCCTAACAATGTACCTGGTAATCAATGGCTATTTACTTTGATTACTTTCTAGCTAGGGCCTGGGTGCTCCCCATCTTCTTAGAATTGTAAAGTACCTCCCATTATAAGAGAACAATAGGCAATCTAGTGTACGCTTCTATCACATAATATTGTTATCTATCACGATTCTGACCCTTATGTACACTTCCTTAGTTTGGGAAGTAGACCGCCAACTAGCAAATTTCTGTGTAGAACAACCAAACATGGCATGACCTGGAAACCACAGCTTTGGTTTCTTTGGCCAGAGGCACCTCTTAGCACCTGCCGCAGAAATGCAGGTACTGGGTTCTCTCAGTGTGCATGTAGATGGCAGGGTAGATGACACAAACTCATCTATGTCACATAAAAGTTCTTCAAAATCCCTGCATAACCTGTGGGCAGCAGGATCACAATTTATCACACGTGGCCTGGCTGAGTCTCAGGAGACAGGTGGTCATCAGGCTCTGCTGCCCTGGGCTCAGGCAGGTGATCCACAATGTGGGTGCTCTATCTCTGGGGCTGTAGATGTTCACCTGATTATCTGAACTCAAGGAAGGTTGGTACCCAGTAACCTCCCTCGGTTAAACTACTCTTCCCACCTCCTCAAATTCACTTGGAAAAGTTCATCATCTCCTTTACTGATATTAAAGTGCAACACTGTTTTCACTCACTGTAATCAGGCACTGAAAAGCAAGAAGCTTTTAATTTTTCTTTTCTATAATGAAATATATTCTCTCTACCAGTGGTATTTGCAATATGCCTGCAATTAGAAGCTGCAGTTAAACACAAAACAACAACAAAATCAGAGCAGAAGGCACAGACCTAGGAGCAGATGAGAAGTTTACAATGATTCTTAAAGAACAGGAAGCCAAACAAAACCAAATCCATCCCCCAAACCCATTTTACTCCCAAGTTGCCTCCCCTGCTGCCACGAAGTCAGTCCTTGAAAGAAGAAATCCTATTAATACCACCCCCTCCCAAGAAATCAAGCCTGTAGCACTAGAACCAATGTGCTGTCCTCTTACATCAGAAAATCCAAGTGAACAGAAAGACACTCATTACAAACACTTCAGATTTTCCTCTGAGAACATCGCCAATCCCCCTCTTGCAAACTCAGAAAAATTACTTCAAATTTAAGCTGAATGCAACACAGTTTATATAGAATAAAAAATAGCCAGAAAAATACCTTAGAAAATATTTTCCCCCCTTGTGGATTTTAAGAGACTTTTAAGACATTAAGGGTTCTCAATGATTATATTCAAACTGTCAGGTAAATATTTGCTAATATTATTTTCTAATTCTTTCTTAAAAAAAGGATAAAAGTCTGATTTTGAAATATTGGCAGGATCCCCCAAAGTTAGATATTCATCTTTTCATCTCTTATGAGAACTTTACTATAAATATCTTTACCAGAGAAATGAGATAATAATTCAATACATGTTACAAAGTATTATATTTAAAGATGACAAATGTATTCTTAACCGAAGTTCTTCATCCATAAAAGTTTAATGACTAAAAGAACACAACAGAATGAACAAATGTTTTATTGGCATGTTCATTGTTGTAAACAGCATCTGGCATGAAAAAGTTTTACCAAAATTTTTATTGATTTTTATAAATTAGATGGTATTTCAAAATTTATGTAGAATTGTGTTCATTGTAGTTCTATTTAGCAAAGCAAAAACTTGCTGATTCTAATAGACTTTTCGATGAAATCCTGTTGACTGCATCGATCTGTACCATGACCTGATCTTACTAGCAAGTTTATTCAATGTTAAGACGTTTCCCCAAAGTTAAACTACATGTAACTACAAATTGACTCTAAAAATTAAAATGGGACTTACAAGCATTCTAGAAGATTCAAACTTGAAGTAAATCTTCAAAAATAAACGTACAGAGAAAAAAAAATCGAAGCCACTGAACAGAAAAACCTCATTACCAATAGCAAATACAATCCTATGAGACCCAGCACTGAGGAACCTCACTGAGGATTACATTTACATAGACTGCTAAACTTCAATGTACACAAATGTACATAATGAATATGAAAAGAATAACCATGGGAAATAGTTGAACTGCAACTATGATAACTCAATAGGATAATTTTATTTACATGCTGAATGAACGTGTGAAACATATTCTCTACATCCATAACTTAAGTACAATCAGTTATAATTACAAAACTGCAGCAATTTGAGCTGCCACCTGCTAGGAGTGGTCTAAGGGAAATGTTTTGATGTTCCAGAATAATGTTCTTAATACTTTGCAAAAAATGAAACAAAATAAAAACACAACTCCACAATTCTTTTCTGGGTTACAACTGGTTCTAAGAATTTCTTTCTTCAGCTCCTATTTTTGCTGCTTTCCAAGAGTCAACACACGTTGCATTTACTTCTGAATTGTCAATGAGGTAATGTGTGTATCAGTGAAATAAACAGAAAATTCATTCACTCATGGCCTTTGCACAGCTTTTATTATTAAGCTATGAGCATCCTGTTTGAGGCTAGTTTTACTAGCGGCTATGTGCACATTTGTCCGCAATAAAAGTTTACTCATTCCCCTTCCCCTTTTCTAGTAGCAGGTTTTGCTTTTTGTTTTTATTTATTTTTTGCACATCCCTTTTTCACTTTACAGTACATTTGACTATAGTGCACAACATGATTCCAAGTCAAAACTGGCCCATTGGGCACTGAGCTTCTGATTGGTGAAGGGCAGTCCAATCAGTGCTGGTGTCACTGGGTTACCCCAACCATGTCCGGCTGTAATGGCACTACACAGTAGTAGTGAACCATCTATTTAAAACCAAAATCCCCCAGGGAAAATGCTACACTAGCAGAGTCAGTCTTGAGTCAGGTCTTTATTTGGCGCTCCATCCAGATATATTTTTAGTGCTTTCTCTTTACGAGGTGAGTACGTTACACGATGTCCAGTCTTCTGGAGTCGACTGCTTTCTTTTTTCATCAGTTCATTTCTTTGCTCATCTGTCAACTCCATTATTTCTTCTGTTTTATCCCTTTATTTAAAATAGGAATTATATATTAGACCAGCAAGCCAACTGCCTCTATTAATTTGTTTGAACGCTATGATGCTCCTCAGCAATGAAATCTGATTGTGACTGCTGAGGTTATATATAATCTCATATACTAGGATATCCTAGATTTCTAATGTGTTTATTATATTGGCACACTGCTCACTTCTCAAAATGGAATAGAATAATGTCCATGTTATCATTAAATTAATAATAGCTATCATTATTGAACATTTATTTATAACAGGCACTTAGCAGTAGCTCTGTCATAAAATCCTACAAGGAAAATATCATCATTACCATTTTGCAGATGTAAATAACATAGCTAGCTTTGAACTCATACCTGCTGGGCTCCAAAGAGCCTATTAGAACTCTTGAGCACTCGAAAGGTGTCTAAAAGTATGACACACAATATTTCTAAAACTTAGTGCAAGAAAAAGGATGTAAACTATTCCATAAATGATTTTTTATGTTAGTGAGATGTTGCAATGAAATTTTTAGATGTACTGGATTAAAAGTATTTTGTTAATCTGGTATGTTTCTTTTTACTGTGTTTAATGTGGATATTAGAAAACTTCAAATTATAATGTGTGGCTCTAACTGTATTTCTACTGGTTAGTACTGCCCTATATCAAAACAGTAGTAAATTTATGGGAAACAAGATATATGTATACCAAAATGTTTTATCACCAGAAGCAACAAAAACATTGGAATGTTACCTATAAAATATGACCGCACCATCATCACAGATATAAAGAGGCCAGACATTTAGGGTAGAAACTTTTGGATTCCAGTCCAAATCCTGATGAATATCAAGGACAGAAATATCACAAGGAAAAGTTCCTCTACCCTAAGGAGAAAAGAAAAGAAATGAATAGATCATGCCATTAGCCATGTTTATCGGGTATTACACAGATACACTCTCAGGACTTTACCTTGGCAAATTCAATATCTTCCAAAGGAATCCCACTGAGTTCGCTAAGCTGTAAAAGAAAAGGTCTTATATAAGTTCATTTAAAAATAAATTTGCTTAGGAATTATTTTCATTTTATCCCACAAACAGAAGTTACTTTTTTCCAAAAAATAACACATATAATTGATATAAGAAAAAGCATAAAGTGCTGGGCATGGTGGCACATGCCTGTAATACCAGTACTTGGAAGGCTGAGACAGGATGATTGCAGGTTTGAAGACAGCCTCAGCAATTTAGCAAGACTATCCGCATGTCAGCAACCTACCAAGACCCTGTTTCAAAAAAACAAAAAATAAAATTGGGCTGGGGTGTAGTACCAAGATAGAATGCCCCTGGGTTTAATCCCCAGTACCCCCCCAAAAAAGAAGAAAGTGGGATTCTCTACTTTGGCCCCCATGCAGATATTATCAGACTCCAGAAACTCAAGTCAGTATATTCCTTCCAGATTTTTTCCTATATGTACACAGATATATTCACACATTTCTAAAATACACAAATTACATATGTAAGATATCTCTAGATGATAATTTCGTATAGCCTATATAAGAAAATAGGATACAGAATAACTTCACAGATCAAATTCCTAGATGTGGAATTGCTTATCTGAAATGAAAAAAATCACATTAATTTAAATACTTATCAAAGGTGTGTGATATTGCCTATTTTCCCCAAACCTTGAGAACTCTAGTTTTTTTTTTTTTTTTTAGTACTGGGGGACTGGACCCAGGGGCATTCTATCTTTGAGCTATAGTCCCAGACCTGTTTTTTTTTTTTATTTTGAAACAGAGTCTTGCTAAGTTTCTGAGCTAGCCTTGAATCTGTTTTCCTCCTGTCTCAGCCTCCCAAGTACTAGGAATATAGGTGTGTGCTACCATGCCTGGCTATTTTTTGATTTTCTAAATATTCACTAAGAGGTGGAAAAAAATGTTAATTTTATAATTCATGTTCTTTGCCTATTTTAGCATTAAGCTATTCATCTTTTTCTTATTAAGGTAGTAGCTCCTGATAATTTATGGACAACATGTTTCATATAGGTTTCAAATAATTTTCTTCCTGTTTCTTGCCTTTTAGCGTTATTTTGTTTTTTAAATACCTTTGTTTTGTTGTGAGATGATTTAAGCATTTACATAGTGTTCTTTGACTTCTGGTATTATGCTTACAAATATTCTCCAGTATTATGAACTTTATTTATTTATTTATTTAGGTACTGGAGATAGAACCCAGGGGCATTCTATCTCTGAGCTACACCCCCAGCCCTATTTTATTCTTTTATTGTTTTGAAACAGGGTCTCACTACGTTGGGGAGGGCCTCACTAAGTTGCTGAGGCTGGTCGCGAACCTGCAATCCTCCTGTCTCAGCCTTCCAAGTGCTGGGATTACAAGCATGCACTATCACGCCTGGTTAACATATTTTAATAGTTTAAATACTTTTATATAGTACATTTATCATTTTGCCTTACTTCTTATGTAAATTTAATACATTTAGAATTTATTTTTGTGTCTTGTGTGAAGAATGAAAATAAATCTTTTTCAAAATGCTAGTACCACTGATGGAATAATTCGCCATTTCCCGCAAATCCTTAATGTTACTACCTTAAAATGCAAAACAGATCTTCATTTGGATTCTCTATCCAATTCTACTTCATTTGGTATTTTTAGACATACAGCAATTTACTAACTAACTTCTAACTAACTTCTAACTAATCCTAACTACTTAGGAAAAAGTTGCTGGAAGAAAAAGAAAGTAAAGGTCTACTTCTGGATGGCCAAGAGCCAAAGTAATTTTCAAAGCTTCAGGAGCCCTAAGGAACCAGACCACAGCACAAGGTGTGACAGAGACCATGAAGGCTGGTGCCAAGGGTGCCTGGTACTTACATCCTAGGTTATCTCCTGGTGCTGTAAGAAAAATGTGTACTAGCTTACTTTGTTTAAAATGAACTTACCTTCTCTCGAAGCTCATCAACACTACTGTTCTCCAACACAACCTCCTGGAAGGGATCCAACCTCATCTCTGAAGGCCTCCATCGTCGTGATAAAACGGCAAGCTGCGACATGGACTTCATCTTCTCTACCCCTAAGAACGTGCAAGATTATGCCCATCATTCTATTTTTTTTTTTTTTGTGGAACTGGGGATTGAACCCAGGGGCATTCTACCTCCGAGCTACACTCCCAGCCCTATTTTTTATTTTTTACTTTGAAACAGGGTCTCACTAAGTTGCGGAGGGTCTTACTAAGTAGCTGAGGCTGGCCGCGAACCCGGATCCTCTGGTCTCAGCCTCCCAAGTACTGGGATCACAAGCATGTGCCACCACGCCCAGCTCCCATCATTCTATTTTCTCCAAAGATTCAAAATTTAACTTTTTGTATAGTTTCTGACTAAACAAAAAGATTTACTTCAAGTGTCATTCTTTAAAAGTAGGTACAATAGAAACCCATTATCTCAAAGGGTTTTGAGAATAAAATATTTACTCTCTTGCTTCCATTATCAGAAGATAATTGCTCTCATTTGCATGCCTTCAGCCAGTAACTCCTAATTTCACTTCCCCGATTCCTTTTGGGTATTACTTTACCAATTACTGTCTTCTTTGGAACTTCACTAAGATCATAATCAAGTCATCTTTACTTTATCCTTTTTTTCACTCAAGCTATCGTTACTCTTCTTTTCATTTACTCCCAAACTGAGTGATTCTTCAAGATCCAGCACAACTGTTGAGATGTCTCTCTGTTGTACCAAGAGCAATGTCTATTGATTTGGTACCTTAGTACCTATTAATAACAAACAGTCTGTTTCTCCCAGACTGTGTGGGTGGTGGGCAATATCTGGCTCTTATTCATTTTTGTAGTACCAGGTATTAGCAGTGCCCTGGAGAATTACAGCTGAAAAAATGTTTCGCAAGACTCATTTTTTACTCAACTATTTTGATGCTAAAATATGTGCTGAAATGATACTGATGCCGGCACCCACCATCTGGTACCATTTTTTTGCTCATCCATCCCTGCTGATACATCATACTCAATCCTTCCCTCCAAGGGTGATTCCTATGGTCTTCATGGTCGCTCTCTAGTCTACCCAGACACATGGTTATTCTCGAAGACCCCAGACACCCAGAGAAGAAAATCACACTCTGGAACACTTGCCCCCCACACCATGGCAGATGGTGCCTGAAAGTTTTTTTTCTCCCCAGTTAACTTTTCAACTAATTAGAATTTCAACCACTTAAATTTAAACCAAATTAGACCTGAAATAGCGTCTAAGAGCTGATGTGTTAGTATTATTGAACTCTCTAAAAACTATCATAATCTTATATAAAACATCCAAAACTGATATTTTAATTCCTATAGAAAAAATTAAAATTCTCCCAAGCAACAGCAAAGTCACAACAAAATACAGAACTAATTGTTTACCTTGATGTGATTTCCCAAAAGCCAATTTTCCTCCCACTAACTCTTCTAAAAACATAATAGTTTAAATGTTCCAATACTGAAAGTAAAAGTGGAAGGTGTGACAAATACAGGTGACTTCTAGGTGATTGTTAAGGGTTGATTGTTTCCTTCCAAAGAGACCCGAAGTCCAAATCCCTAGTAACTCAGTATGTGACTTTATTTGGAAATAGGGTTTTTGTAGGAGTAATCAAATTAAAATGAGGTCATTAGGGTGGACTCTAATCCAAAAAGACTAGTGTCTTCTAAAAATGGGGAAATTTGGATATAGACAAGTCTACAGGGAAAACACCATGTGAAGATGAAGGCAGAGATTGGGGTGCGAGATCTGTAAGCCAAGGAATAGCCAAGATGGACAACAAAGCTCACAGACACTCCCTAACACCTCAGAAGGGACTGATCCAACAACACCCTAATCTCCAACTGCCAGCCTCCAGAACTGTGAGATCATGTACTTCTATTGTTTAGGCTACCCAGTTTGCATTATTTTCTAAGGGCAGCCTAGGTAGCTAACACAGTTGATGTTTCAAAATCTCTGATAAATTATCAGTACCACATCCTCAATATGAAATAAGTTATAATGAAAAAAGAATAACAAACACAGCCAGGTGTGGTGGCACACGCTTGTAATCCCAGTATTTGGGAGGCTGAGATAGGAGGATTACAGGTTCTTGGCCAGCCTCAGCTACTGAGTGAGGCCCTCCACAAGGTAGTGAGACCCTATTTCAAAAAATAAACAAAAAACAGGGCTGGGGGTGTAGCTTGGATGTAGAATGCTCCTGGGTTCAATCCCCAGTACTGCAAAAAAAAAAAAAAAAAAAAAAAAAAAAAAAAAAAAAAAAAAAAAAAAAAAAAAAAAAGAAAAGACAGTAACAAACACAGCTAAGAAAATATTAGAATTTTCTGCACGGTGTACTAAAAAAAAACCCAACTTCCCTGTAAGAGGGAATTACTATTATCAAAATTGAAAAAAATATTTAAAAGGCAAATGGGATTCATAGAAAGGTAAAAAAAATTTCAATGTTCTCTAAAAATAACTCAAGCAATTATATTAGGACACAGGGGAAGTAAAAAAAACTCAGAAATGTGTGAGAGTAGGGATTCCATCAACCCACAAAAATATATATTAGATTCCTGGTAACTCATTATTTATGTAGGCTTCTATTAGTTCTAAAGTATTTTTAACATATTTCCCCACAAAAATATTGGTAATACCATCAAGAACTTCAAGGAAAACTTCCCAGTTGCTAGAAATATTAATATCTTCTTCATAAATATGATAATCCAGAAAGACAGTGCCAGGATTCTTCCATGTTTTTTTCCTTAGACGAAACCTGCAAACACAATAACACATTTAAGACTACTATAATTTGAAATTCTTAGCTTAAAAATTTGACATTAATCTGACACTAAGGAAAAATAGACTATATTCAAAAAAAAAGTCAAATGGCTATTAAAATTTGAGGCAAATGTAAAGAAATGCTCCCAGTGCTTCAAATTTAGTGCCCTCCACAGGAAATCCAAACAAGATTCTAGTACTCTTGCTTAATGCTATTAATCTGTAACACTAAGATTCTGAATAGCATAAGAATTTTAAATTTTTCTTGTTTTTAAAAAAATCCTATCAGTCTATATCAACTGACCACACACCTTTTCTTCAAGTTGCTGATGGCACTGTGATTTTACTTTACCTGTCAATACTGAGCTCTAAACCACACTGCTCCCTGAGTTGAGGAATTAATTCCTCTTTTGATTGCCGTACAGTCATTCCTTTAGCAAACACAGCATCTAGCAGAAACTTGCATGGCTAGGAATATAAACATCAGCAATTAGAGCCTGAATTACACATTAAGATAAGCATTATAAAGACATTTTATTTGCATTTTATAATGTGATATAAAAGGCCTGAATTTAAGAGCCCATCTTCCTAGTTTCAAATCCTTAGCTCTGGAACTTACTATGTTAGGCAAGGTTTATTTAATATCTCTGTGCCTTAGTTTTCTCATCTATATACTGGGAATGATAACTTTCTCACTGGGTATCTTTTTCACTGTAAAGATCAACAAAGATAATGCACTCATATTTCCCTTTTTGCATAAAATGAAAAAAAATTGGGGGGAGTACTAGTGATTGAACCCAGGGGCATTCTACCACCAAGATCCATCCTCAGCCCTTTTATCTTTTTTTTTTTTTTAAAGTCTAGCAAAGTTACTGTCCTCTGGCCTCGAACCTTTGATCCTCTTATTTAGATCTCCCAAATAACTGGGATTATAGGCATGCACCACAATGCCCAGCTTAACTGATCACAATTTTGACAGCACCAGGAACCACTTTTATGGACTAAAATGAAGGAAAGGCATACTAAATTTTCAAATACATTGTCTCAAAAGAGACATAGTAAGCACAAACCCCAAACTCATAAGAAATATAAGTTAAAATGACTGTAATGAGTTGTAAATAAGAGATGGAAGGTGCTTGATAAAATATTTGTTGAATAAAGGCATTTTATGAAAAATTTATGTTTTTCATATTTGTCTAGGTCTCCAATAAGATGTTATAAACAGTCTAAAAATATGATCTTTGTCTTTTTCTTTTGGGTATTAGCTCCAAGTCTTGTATATCACAAGAATTAAAATATTTTATTGATTACTCCCTAAAAAACATAGTGTCCCAAAAACATAGTGTGCGTTTAGATCTTTAATCCACCATTTACAAACTGTGTAACCCTGATCAAGATACTTAACTTCATTGCGTCACAGTTACTTTATCTATAGAATGGGAATAATAAGTAGTAATTACATCACAGAGTTAACGGTGAGGATTAAATGAATTAGCCTTTGCAACCACTTAGGAGTAAAGAGTATATAAATCCTTGTTAAATACTAAAATCCGCCAGGCGTGGTGGCACATGCTTATAATCCTAGTACTTGGCAGGCTGAGACAGGAGGATCCGGGTTCGCGGCTAGCCTCAGCTACTTAGTGAGGCCCTCTGCAACTTAGTGAGACCCTGATTTAAAATAAAGAATAAAAAATAGAGTTGGGGGTATAGCTTGGAGATAGAATGCCCCTGGGTTCAATCCCCAGTGGCACAAAAATAAATAAATAAATAAATAAATAAATAAATAAATAAAATAAATACTAAAATGACTCATAATGCAAAAAGTACTTATAGACTACAGGTCCGCTGCTATCACCTGTAGCATATGGTCATTTCCAAAAAGCAAGCATGAGCAAATCTCTTTTTAAAAGCAGAAAAATTTTGCCTTACTCTAGCACTATCACTATGTTTCAGAGTAGGGAGTTGAGAAATGACAGCCTGAGGGCCAAAATTGCCTGTTTTTGTAAATAAACTTTTATTGACACGGCCATTTCCACTCGTTTACACAACACCGTCTACAACACGGCTACTTTTGTGGTACAAGGGCAGAATTGCATAGTTGTAACAGAGACAAGATTTTATCTATAAAACTAATGTAACAAACAAAAAGGACTAATAAAAAAATCTATAGATTATATTGTTTTTAGAAACTACAAAAAGTAATCTCATCTTTCTCTTAGGTACATTACTTACCTCTTGTTCATTGACTAGAAGCTGGTACACTTTAACTCGGTATTCTCCTTTTTTAAGTGCTCTTCCCAGTCTAATTGTAATCTATAAGTTAAAAATATATATTTTAGATATACTGTTTTAGCAGATAAACAACCTATTCTGCCCTATTGTTTAAGTTTTGTTTTCATAAATTCTCTAGATTATGAACTCTTTGAGAACAGGTGTATCTTTTACCTCTGAATCCCCAGCACCTAGAACAGTTAACTAACATACAGTTAACATTTGACAACTGCTAACTGGATGAATGAAGAAAAACAATCAAAACACCCCAAATAACTACTAAACATCACAGAAAAACCATCCTTTTAGGGTATCTACTTCACATTACTTGGAAGTAGTGCACGATGTTCTCAAATCTATCATTTCAAACAGACTAATTTCTGCAGTGATTATTTTAATCAACCTTATTGTCATCGGAAAATGATGAAAGTGTCTCATTCAGTCGGACGCTCTCAAATTCTTGATTGCTGGCATACACTCGAAAGACCTTGAAGTGAGATGACAAAACTCCAACAAAGGGCTCTAAATGTTGTTTGAAAGCTGCCAGAGTAATTCTTTTATCAACATGTACCATCAACCCTAAGCACACACAAAAAACAGAACAAAAATGTAAAAGAAACTTCTTTGATTATAAATGAAACAGATCATATACTTTTTATTATACTATAAGCAGGAAAATATATTCTTTTTTGGTTAGACTTTTAGCTAATACACTATACGGAATGGACAAAAAACACGGACACTGAGTATATGACAGGTATAATCTGACAGCTTTAAATGTTCTGAGATACCTAAGTGCTTTTATGTCACTGAATTCAAAACCAAATTTTCAGGGATTTTTAAAAATATGTACATTTCTAGTTGTACACAGTATGGTGGAGGCTCTGACTGGGCTCCACCTACCTCCTCTGCTTACTAGCTACTGGACACAGAGCAATTCACTGGGCTCTGTACCTCCCTTTCTTCCCAAGGAAAATAGATAATAATAGTAATCTATACTGTATCTGTCTCACAGGGGTGCAGTGTGAATTCAAAGAACTCATATATTTATCATGCTTCTGGCACAGTGCTAGGCACATAGCAAGTGCCTCAAATACTGTTAGTAAGATTATCTAGTTTGGGGATTTCTAGTAGAAAAAAATGTCAAGACTAGCATGTTTTACGTGTCTTTAATCATGTGGTTAGACTGTAACAGGAACTATTTCTACACAGATCAGAAACTCCCACTTCCCCAGGCTTAAACTCCAGATTTCTTGGCATTGTAACAGGATTATCTTTGATGAGTTCTATTTTTTCTAATGTCTATCATTTCAATCCTTTGTCCCTAACTTTATAAGTATAAAGTATAACTTTATACTTCCAGAATGCTTTTATTTACCCTGGTCTTCATATTCTAGCAAAAACTTAACTTACTTGTCTCTTTCTCTAGTAATACGGCAGTGCCGGGTACAAGAGCTGCCATGCTGCCTCAGGCCTGTGTTCTCTACAGCCCTAAGGCTCCCTGGAGAGTACATCCTGTTTTTCTATGAAATCTGCATCAAAAGTAAAGGATGAGACCTCAAAATACTCCCAGTTTACATTCTCGGGTCATCCCAACTTTTGGGCTAAGGGATTTTTTTCTCAGTGGATTTTTCAAATGAAGTAGTGTTCAATGACTATTTTTCTGGTTGTAAATAAAGGTTCATGATAGAAAATGGGATGAATACAAATTAAAAGAAAATATAAAGAGGGTGATGAACTTTGTTTCAACCCAGTGACACTCTACCACTGAGCTACATCCCCATCCCTTTAAGACAAAGCTTGGCCTTAAATTTGCGATACTCCCGCCTCAACCTCCCTAGTAGCTAAGATTACAGGTGTGTGCCACTGCGCCTGGCTACTATACACCTTTCTTTCAGTGTGTTTAAAATGTCAATTTCTGACCTGACATGGTGGTGCACACCTGTAATCCCAATACTTGGGGAGGCTGAGACAGAAGGATTGCAGGTTCAAGGACAGCCTCAGCAAGTAGTGAGATTCTCATCAACTAGTGAGACCCTGTTCCAAAATAAAAATAAAATAGGGCGACTTCAGTTGTGCCACTTGGCTGTAGGTAGGGCATTCAATCTTTTAGACTGTTTCCCATAGGATCGTCACACCAGTCTCATAGATTGTTGTTATGTCAAGTACAGAATTACTCAAATACAAGGTCTTACTGCCATTTTGTTTTCTTTCCTAACCTCTAATAGTGTGTCGTAGGAAGTCACAAATGTTTGCTGGTTATTGATACAGTTCAAAATGGTCATTAAGACCAAGTGGTTAGAAGGCTGGGCCTGAATGTATTTCTGGTTCTTCTTTTTTTTTTTTTTTGCGGTACCGGGGATTGAACGCAGGGGTGTTCTACCTCTGC
>PVJS01009525.1:0-42657 GCA_004027185.1 Glis glis
ATGATAATTAAATGGTAGCTGGTCCACTGTAAATGATTAATAACTATTAAGCAGAAGAAACATAAATAACTGCCGTAGAGCAGCAGCAGCAGCAATAGTTGGCTATCTTTATTTTCCTGACTCCAAGAGGCAATAAAATACTTGCACTGTGATGAAAATCCTTCAATTCACAAGTCTCTGACCTTCTCTACACTTCCACTAAAATAAAATAAAACTAAAGTAAATTTTTTGCTCATGTTAATGGCAAATATTTTATTACAATTCTTACTTTTGATATACAGTCTTAATTTATATATATTTGCATATATATTATATGCATTATATATATTCACATACATATTATATACATAATATATATACATTCTTAACATATATATGTTAACATATATATACATATATATAATATATATACATTCTTAACACACACACACACACACACACACACATATATATATATATACACACACACATATGATACTAGGGATTGAAACAGGGGCATTCTACTTCTGTGCTATATACCCCAGCCCTATTTTATTTTTCATTTGGAAACAGGGTCTTATTAAGTTGCTGATGGTCTCACTAAATTGCTGAGTCTGGCCTCCAACCTGCGATCTTCCTGTCTCAGCCTCCCAAGTACTGGGATTTCAAGTGTGTGCCACCACGCCTGGCCTTGATTTATAATTTGTGTTGCGGAAATGGAAATCCCCTTTGGCCCATCAGTGGGGAGAAATGTTGATGTGAAACAGGGTATGAGATGCTAATGCTTCAGCTATTACTACGATTACTATGGTCACGCAGACTCCTTCTGGCAGAGAACCTGCAGTGCTTTGCATGTGGTCCTGCCTGATTAGTGCCAAGTTTACCACCCGTGAACAGAACACATGTAGAAGATGACTTTGACGATTCGCCCTCTTAGAGCCAGTTCTGATATAAATACATTTTCAATGAATTCACCTGCAATTTTTCTCATCAGGATCAGTCCCATTGCAATGACCTTTACATTGAAAACAGAAATATTGACTCAATTATCTTCTCTTCTGAAAAACAAAGTATAGACAGGTCTGGTGGTGCATGCATGAAATCCCAGTACTTTGGAGGCTGGGACAGGAGGATCACAGGTTGGAGGCTAGCTTCAGCAACTTAGCGAGACCCTCATCGACTTAGCAAGACCCTGCTTCAAAACAAAAGATAAAACAGGGCTGGGGGTGTAGCTCAAAGGTAGAATGCCCCAGGGTTTAACCCTCAGTAACAACAACAAAAGTTCTAGGAATCTAAGGGTATAGGTGTTTGTCTTCTACCTTAAAACAAAGTCATAAATCAAGAATCTGATTTTGTGTGAAATGGTTATAAGTATTAAACTTTTATTTTTTAGGTAGTTCAATGTTTGTACCAAGCACTATAGAATCTAGTTGCATACTAAAATTTATCTCTATTCCATTCTAATATTTTTTTTGTGGTACCGGGGATTGAACCCAGGGGTGTTCTACCTCCATGCTACACCCCCGGCCCTATTTTTTATACTTTAGTTTGAAGCCAGGTCTCACGAAGTTGCGGAGGGCCTCACTAAGTAGAGAGAGAGAGAAAGAGAGAGAAAGACAGAGAGAGAGAGAGAGAGAGAGAGAGAGAGAGAGAGAGAAAGAAAGCAGAGGCCGACCACAAACCCGAACCCGGATCCTCTGGTCTCCGCCTCCCAAAGTACTAGGATTACAAGCTTGCGCCACCACGCCGGGCTTCCATTCTAATATTTCAATCAGCTTGCTGGAAACATTCTAAATAGGAAATGGCATCTCTCCACATAGCTATTGTATCATATTTCCTTTCTTTTGCTCAGTCCAAGCACTCATGGAGAAAAAAAAATAACCATTATGTAAATATAAAGAAATGAGATATAATCATAAATCATCTCTATCTGCTAAATTCAGACAGTGATTAAATATTGAAATAGATTCACTTCAGTAAAAATGCAAAAAAAAAAGTCACAAATATGCTTTCAAAGGAAAAAAGTGCTGGCTGAGAAGGCTTTTTAATAGTTTCAAAGCTCTAATAAGTAAGTGTCATTATATAATATGCTAAATGACCCATTCTGTAGCATTATGGCTTTGTTTGAAATGATAAATTGCTTTATGATATTCTAGTATCCATTAAAAACAAATCAAATCATATTGCTTTTTTTTTTAAGTAGTACTTGGGAGTGAATCTAGAGAACTCTGAGCTACACCTCAGAGCCCTTTTTATTTTTTGTTTTGAAATAGTATCTCACTAGGTTCCTGAAAGTCTCACCACATTGCTGAGACTGGTCTCTAATCTGTGATCCTCCTGTTTCAGCCTCCCAAGTACTGGGATTACAGGTATGTGCCACCCTGCCAAGCTGTTTGCTTCTAATTACTATTTTTACACATACGACTAGTGACCAGTGGTACAAAAATAAAAACTTGTCTCTCAATACTTGTGAGATAGATGCCAGTACAAACTATGGAAATTAAAATATCTCTGAATAAAACCTTACCCTTACTCCAGTGCCCTTCAATAGATTTTTATGGTTTTGTATTCAAATGGACCTTGGTATCTGCTATCTGAATGTCCTACTTGACATTGAGCTGGAAAAATAATAGCAATCTCAGCAAGTTCAACACTCAAGCCATGTTACAACTTCAAGAAAAACACATATTTAATTTTTTTGAAAGACACAGAAACATCCAAGTTTATAAAATAATTAGTAATTATGAAGGGGGAAAGAGTAACTTTACATTGGAGAAAATCATCAGACATCGTGTGAATTGAGTGGTCAGAATGATACAAATAGAAATCACACACAAACCTGGGTATGATGCTGCACACTTATAATCCCAGTGCATGGGAGGCTGAGATAGGAGGATCTCAGGTTTGAGGCCAGCCTTAGCAACTTAGTGAGACCCTGTTTCATAATGTAAAATAGGGCTGGGAGTGTAGCTGAGAGGTTCAATATAGAAAGGAAGGAAGAGAGCACAGCTTCAAAGATGCATCATCTAAATCTAATCATGAGCGGCCCTTCTACAGACTCAACTTGAGGCATGCTTTTGAAAATAACTTGCCTGTAATCTTCCAAAGTGTTAAGTTCATTCTTCTGGTCATCATTCCCTCTGCTATAATCTAAAACAACTGACCAAGACAACTTAGAGGAAGGAAGATGTATTTGCTCACAGTTTTTGGAGATTTCTGAGTTTCAGTCCATGTTAGGCCTGGTTACATCTGCAGAGCTCAGGGCATGTCAGCAGGAAGCAGAGAGAGGGAGAGAGCAAGGGCTCTGTTCTCACATCATGGAGGTCAGAAGCAAGAGAGAGCCAGCCAGCAAGCAAGGGGATTCAAAGACACAAGCACAGTCCCCAAGACCACAGCCCCAGGGACCCGCCTTTTCCAGCCATACCCTACCTGCCTAGGTGACCACCCAGTAAATCCACTACAATGGATGGATTAATCCAATTATGAGATTATAATCCTCATGATTTAAAGGCTACCAGATAGTAATATAGCAGAGAGTCCGCAATTTACTGACAAATGGTGCAGGAAAAAAATTCTGTGTTACGGTCCTTGGCATTTTTGTGTTAGTCTGTGATTGTTCAGGATTTTGTTTTGTTTTGTTTTTGTGGTGTTGGAGATTGAACTCAGGGCTCTGTGCATGCTAAGCAAGTGCTCTATCAATAATCTACACCCCCAGCCTCTATTTCAAAGTTTTAAAAGTAATAAAGTCAACTGGGCGTGGTGGTGCACGCTTGTCATCCCAGTATTTGGGAGACTGAGACAGGAGGATCACAGGTTCGAGACCAGCCTCAGCAATTTAACAAGACTTTCAGTACCCTAGTGAGACCCTGTTTCAAAACAGAAAAATAAAATAAAATAAGGGCTGTGGGTGTAGCTCAGCCATAGAATGCCCTTGGGTTCTATCCCTAGTAGCACACACAAAAGAAACAAACAATTAAATAAAGTGTTTTGGATCAGAGTCTCCCACAATATAACCTGTTATTCTCCCAGTCTGAAGACAGTTGTAATTAATTCTGTTTTCTTTTTCTACAACCGAATTGGAATGAATATCATAGATTTTGTTTTCAGCTTTTAAATGTTTTATGTCAAAGTTTTTTTTTTTTACTACCCTAGAGAATTTCTATATAATTCAATTATTTTTCTAGCTCACTCTGCATCTCACTGTGATGTATTTACACCTCGTACCCTGGGACCTAAGGACAATATGGGAAATCAATTGTGTAAAAAAATGGAATGTGATCCCTAAGAGTGGGCACCTACTATGCCCGTGTCTGGTTTCAAATATTCTTCCTGAATTCTGTTTTCGAGTGAATCCCACAAAGTTAAAATTCTATTCCTGCCTCCTCTTCCAGGGCACTGAGCCCCCCAACTGCTCAGCCACAAAGAAATTTTAATTAGCTGGATACAATCTGCCTTTTAAGCAGTTGGAAATTTGGAGATCCAAGACAATGATCTGTTTTTTTTTTCCTGGGGAAAAAAAATAAAACAAAACCCAAGGAATTAAACTGCTTTGTCTGAGAGGAACAGACGAGAGAGAGTCCCTGCCAGCACACCATGATTTGTATGCAACCCAATAACTCCATGGTTATCTCTATTTTAACGTAAGTGTGGGGTTCCAGATTGTAAACCAGCTAAGGTAGGCACAAGACCGTGATGTGCATAATGCTATTAAGACAGACAATATGGATTATTGACATTATATTTTACATAATGCCTTAAGGAACAAAGGACTCTGCCCATCAGATTTGTGCTGAGAAAGAGCAACCTTATCGTATTACCATACATCAGTGTGAATTTCCTTCGCAAAGCAGAGAGTTCTGACCGGGCTCCAGCTCGGGAGCCAAGTTCTTTTCTAACTGTGTTTATGCAAAGACTTCATTTCAGACACTTTGGGCTGGAGCAGCATGCAAATTTTCAGGAAAAAAAAAAACGATGGTTCCCCCGAAGCTACCAGCAGAGCCAGTGGAAGGGACAAATGGGCAGATGTGGCCAACCAGCTGTTTTTTCCTGCTCAAGAAATTTTCATGGTGTGCTCCTGCTAAGCAACCCAGCACGCAGTACAACAGAGTCTCTTACACTGCAGGAAGACCGGAGGCTTTTGTAGAAACTTAACAAAAGCTACTCGATATTTTAATGTGTTCTTTTTTTTTAATTTATTTTTTTGTGTATTACTGGGAATTGAACCCAGGGGCGTTTTACCTCTGAGCTATGCCCCCAGCCCTATTTTATTTTTTTTTATTTTGAAACAGGGTCTCACTAAGTTGCAGAGGCTGGTCTCTAATTGCAAACCTCTTGTCTCAGCCTCCCAAGGACTGGGATGACAGGCATGCGCCACCACCCCCAGCTAGTGTGTTTTTCTGATGATTATTTCTTTACCTGTTTCTTATGCATAAGTTGCAAATACTGAGAAGGACTAGAAGACACAAAGTTATCCCACATTCTCAGGTTTATTTAATCACTATAAAAGTAGAGGGAGAGCCGGGCATGGTATGCACACTTATAATCCCTGTACGTGGGAGGCTGAGATAGGAAGATCGCAGGTTCAAAGCCAGTCTCAGCAACTTAGTGAGGCTCTCAACAAACTGGCAAGACCCTGTTTCAAAACAAAAAAAATAAATAGGGCTGGGGGTGTAGCTCAGAGGTAGATGGCCTCTGAGTTCAATCCATAGTACTACAAAGCAACAAAAACAAAGTAGAGAGAGAGAAGGATTAGCAAGTTATAAGAACACAAGGTCCTTTCTTATGTTTCTAGACTAATAAATCCATGAATGTTGTGACTTCTATTTAGCTCACTATCATTTTTTTTTTATCGGTACATGGAAAAGTGCCTGGCAGATTTCTGAATTAAAGAGTGCTCATTTAGCCAGGGGTGGTGGTGCACACCTGCAATCCCTATACTGGGGAGGCTAAGACAGGTGGATTGCAAGTTAGAGGCCAGCCTCTGCAACTTAGTGAGACCCTCAGGAACTTACTGAGACCCTGTTTCCAAATAAAAAATAAAACAGGGCTGGGGATGTAGCTGAGAGGTAGAATGCCCCTGGGTTCAATCCCTAGTACCACACACACACACACACACAAATCCTGTCTCAGGAGGCATAGCGAGTGTATTAGTATGTTTCGCGATGCTATAACAAAATACCTGAGGTTGGATGATGCATTAATGGAAAGAGGTGTATTCACCTCATGATGCTGGCTGGTGTCTGGAGGGTCCAGATAGCATGGCGCTGACATCCTGTTGAAGAGTTTTTGGTGGCATCGAAACACAGTGGGGAAGTGGAAGGGGAACTGGCCACATGGGAAAAGGCCACGCATGTTACTTTATAACAACTCACTCTCTTAAGAAGCAACTCACTCTAATCCTGGCACAGTGGCACACACCTGTAATCCCAGTACTAGGGAGGCTGAGACGGGAGGATCACAGGGTTAGAGGCCAGCCTCAGCAACTTAGCAAGGCACCTCAGCAATTTAGCGAGACCTTATTTCAAAATAAAAAATAAAAAGGGGCAGGGGTGTAGCTGAGAGGTAGAAGAACACTGGGTTCAATCTCCAGTACCAAAAAAAGGACGTTTGAAAAGTTACGGAGCTCCAAGTATAAAGGCCCCTGGGTGTGTTTTGCACAGGATGGTGTGATAGTTGGTCTGGTTTGTCAACTTGACCCTCCTAAGATCATGTGATTTTGGTTGTATAACAGCAGATTGAACCGGAAGTCCTGCCCTAAATGTGGGCAGCAGGGTTCTGATAGGTGCAGGACTTAGATAAAAGAAGGAGAAAGCCATGTAGAGGGAGCCGCGACTCTTCCTGAAGAAAACGCATCTGCTCTCGTCTGAGATCGTCGGTCTCCAACTTCGCCATTTCCTTGAAGAGCTTCTTGATCTTCTGCTCTCGTCTGAGATCGTCGGCCTCCAGCCTTTGAGCTGAAACTTCACCATCGTTTCTCTGAAGAGCTTCCTGATCTTCACGTCTTGGACTGGACTGAATTGGTGGTTGCTTCAATCCTGGGGCTCCAGCTCTTAGACAGCCCGACCAGCTGCTGATTCCTCTGATTCTTCACGTGCAGTCAAAACTCAGGACTACATTGTGAGCTGATCTAATAAATCCCTTTTTTTCTCATTCTGTGAATTCTGTTGATCTAGTGAACCCTGACCAATACAGATGGTCTGTCTTTATTTGAACCCTTTGGCCTGGACTCCCTGTCTTTAGTTTTTGTCTTCTCCCTGCCTGAAATCTCACTAACAAAACCCTGTCATTTTAAAATGACCATTTCTCTGTGCTACGTGTTTTGCCTGCGTTACCTCATTAATCTTTTAAAATACACTGCCAGTGAGACATGTCTATTCGTACTATGCAGAAGAGGAAATAAGGGTGAAGAACCCTTAATAATTCAACTTTTAAAAAATATATCTACTGAGAATCAGAGGCAACATCACCCTGTGACCTTCAAAATTGAAGTCATACTCTGAAAAAGTGATCCAGTTCATTCTTATTCTGTCTTTAAACCAATAGTGTTTATAGATTCAAGCTTTGTCCAACCTGAACCCTCCCTTTCTCCCTTCCTTCCTTCCTTCCTTCCTTCCTTCCTTCCTTCCTTCCTCCCTTCCTCCCTCCCTCCCTCCCTCCCTCTTTTTTCTTTCTTTCTTTCTTTTTTTGTGGTACTGGGGATTGAACGCAGGGGCATTCTACCTCCGAGCGACACCCACAGCCCTATTTTATATTGTTTATTTTGAAACAGGGTCTCACTAAGTTGGGGAGGCCTCACTAAGTAGCTGAGGCTGGCCACGAACCTGTGATCCTCCTGTCTCAGCCTCCTAAGCACTGGAATTACAAGCGTGCGCCACCACGCCCAGCTTCTTTCTTTTTTTTTTGTGTGGTACTGGGGAATGAACCCTGGGGCATTCTACCTCCAAGCTACACCCCCAGCCCCCCATTTTTATTATTATTTTGTATTTTGAAACAGGGTCTCACTAGGTTGCTGAGGCTGTCCTGAAACCTGCGATCCTCCTGTCTCAGCCTCCCAAGTACTAGGATTACAGGTGTGCACCACCACACCCGGTCCACTGCCTTCTTTTTTGTCCTTCCTGATACTTTGCTACTACAGCCTAGTTTTATTTATTTATTTATTTATTTATTTATTTACTTATTTATTTAATACTGGGGATTGAACCCAGGGGCATTCTACCTCTGAGCCACACCCCATCCCTATTTTATTTTTATTTTGACATAGGGTCTCGTTAGGTTGTTGAGAGTCTCACCAAGTTGACAAGGCTGGCCTCGATCCTGCAATCCTCCTGTCTCAGCCTCTCAAGTACTGGGAATATAGTTGTTCACCACCATGCCCGGCTCTCTCCTTTTTTAATCCTTCCTAATAATTTCCTACTAGAGTCTAGTTTGATAGAGAGACACATGAAGCAGATACGCAAACGTATGCATACTGAATGCGTTTATATATATATATATATATATATATATATATATATTTTTTTTTTTTTTTTTTTTTTTGCAGTACTGGGGAGATTGAACCCAGGGGCATTTTACCTCCAAGCTACACCCCCGGCCCTATTTTTTATTCTTTATTTTGAAACAGGGTCTCACTAAGTTGCAGAGGGCCTCACTAAGTAGCTGAGGCTAGCCGCGAACCCGGATCCTCCTGTCTCAGCCTCCCAAGTACTGGGATTACAAGCATGCGCCACCACGCCCAACTTATATTTGTTTATACATGTAAACTTATATTTAAGGACAAGCTGTGCAAGAGGAAGATGGCTGGCTTTTATGCTTGGTGCCTAAAGGGGAATTCTAGATCCTGCTCGGAATTGCCAGAGACATTGGAGTTTCTTTGTTATTCATGAGCCCCGTGGATGACAAGGGAGTTTCTGCTGTTGAGCTGTCTCAGGTCAGAGGGCGCCCTGAGTCAAGCATCTGGCGGGAAGGCCAGCCATGAGATCAGAGGGCTGCGGCTCTGAGCCACCGGGGCTTCCCAGGAGCAGAGAGGGAGGCTGGACAGTGAGCTCAGCCTTGCGGTCGATGAGTCGATCAATCCCGCCTATGTCATTAAACTCCAATAAAGACACCCTGGACACCCAAATCTAATAGGACTTCGTATGCTGAGTGCAGGGATGTGCTGAGAGGCTGATGGGCTCTGATTCCTCAAGCTTTGCGTTAGTGACTCTCCCAGACCTTGCCTGTGTGTCTGCATTGTGCTGTGTGTGTGTGTGTGTGTGTGTGTGCATGTCTATGAATTGAACCCTGGGGCATTCTACCTCCAAGCTACACCTCCAGCCCTCTTTTTTTATATATTTATTTTTTGAAACAGAGTCTTACTAGGTTGCTGAGGGTCTTGCTAAGTTGCTGAGGCTGGCCTTGAACCTGCGATCCTCCTGTCTCAGCCTCCCAAGTACTGGGATGACAGGTGTGCGCCACCACGCCCGGCTGTGCCTTTTATATTAGAACAGTAGCTGTGGGTCAGGCACTTTCCTGAGATCTGTGATTCCTTCAAGCTAATCATCAAAACTAAAGCAGGGGTTATGGGAACCTCCCGGGGTCATAGAAAGTCGGTGAGAAGGTTAAGTGGCTTGGGGGATTCCCTAAGTTGCTGGTAGCATCTCAAGGGAGGGGGTCTTACTGGAAAACATGTCCTTTAACCTGGGCGGAGTCTTTGCTAACTTTCAGAACTGGATTATAGTATCGCAGAATAGAGATAAAAAGGATGAAGGTCAATATATTTAGATGGGGTTCTCCAGAGAAATAGGATCAATGATACTCATCGATCAATAAGGGGAATTGGCACATGTGATTAGAGAGGCCGAGAGCCCCAAGATAGTGCTGTCTGCCGGCTGAAACTATAGGAAAGCCAGAAGTCTAACTTAATTGAGTGCAAGGGTCTGACATGAGGACCAGGGGAGCCAGTGATGTCACTCCCAGGGCAAAACCAAAGAGGAGCAGAGGGCATTGACTCTGAGAAGTACCAGGGTCCAAAGGCCCGAGAATGAGGAGATGCAATATCTGAGAGCAAAAGATGGGTCTCGGCTCAAGGAGAGAGAGAATGAATAGTGGGTTGTGGTGGCGCCCGACTGTAACCTCAGTACTTGGGAGGCTGAGTCAGGAGGATCACAGGTTCGAGGACAGCCTCAGTAACATAGTGAGACACTCAACTACCTAGAGAGACACTGTTTCCAAACAGAAAATTTAAAAAGGGTTGGGGGTGTAGATCAGAGGTAGAATGGCCCTGGGTTCAATCCCCAGTATTGAGAGAGAGAGAGAGAGAGAGAAAGAGAGAGAGGGACAGAGAGAATAAGAATGAATGAATATGAGAATTTGCCCTCCCTCCATCTTTTTGTTTTATATGGACCCTAAATAATGCCTGCCCACACAGTGGGGTATTCTACTTCTGAGCTACACCCCCAGCCCTTTTTGATTTTGAAACAGGGTTTTGCTAAGTTGCTGAGGGTCTTGATAACTTGTTGGGGCTGTCCTTGAACCTATGATCCTCCTGTCTCAGCCTTCCAAATACTGGGATTCCAGGCGTGTGCCACCGTGCCCAGCATGGGCACATTTTCTATCCAAACTATAACGTACCCTCACAGACATACCTAGGTAATTTGTTGTCAGTTATGTGGACATCTCTTAACTTAATCAAGTTGACATATAAAACTGGCCCGCTCAGTCTCCCAACACCAATGACACATATCATTTGACGATAATGCTTCATTTGACCAATATTTCATCATTTGACCAATATTTCAACAGAACTTTTATTTTTTATAGTTCCTTTGAGAATCAAGGCCCCGACTGGCTCTGATCATGGTAGAGATTATAGCCAGTGCACTTTACTTCTTTTTTTTTTTGTGGTACAGGGGATTGAACCCAGAGACATTCTACCTTTGAGCTACACCCCCCAGCCTGATTTTATTTCTTATTTGGAAAGAGGGTCTTGCTAGGTTGATAAGAGTCTCACTACTTGCTAAGGCTGTCCTCGAATCTGCGATCCTCCTGTCTCAGCCTCCCAAGTACTGGGATGACAGGCGTGCGCCACCACGCCCGGCTGTCCCTTACTTCTAATTTGCATTTTTTTTTGTGGTACCGGGGATTGAACCCAGGGGCGTTCTACCTCCGCACTACACACCTGGCCCTATTTTTTTATACTTTAATTTGAAACCAAGTTTCACGAAGTTGCAGAGGGCCTCATTAGGTAGAGAGAGAGAGAGAGACAGGGAAAGAGAGAGAGAGAGAGAGAGCTGAGGCTGACCGCGAACCCGATCCTCCAGTCTCCGCCTCCCAAAGTACTGGGATTACAAGCGTGCGCCACCACGCCCGGCCCTAATTTGCATTTAATTACCAAGTCCCTTTACTGCCCATTAAATTGTATAAACATAGAATTTAGTATATAGGTATATATAATTTAATGTTAAATATCATCATATAGTATATCTTATACTCGTATAATACATGTAATATAGTTATATAAAGTACAGTTAATATATATGATTTGATATATAATATATAAGATAATATGTATAATTCAATATATATATAAAATGCCAAAGAAATTAGCTGGTAAATATCGATGCTCAGTTTATGTTGATTTCTTTTGTTTTCTTTCTTTTTATTTCTTTTTTGTGATACTGGGAATTGAACCCAGGAGTGTTCCACCTCTGAGCTACACACCCAGCCCTTTTTAATTTTTAATTTTGAAACAGGGTCTTACTAAGTTGCTGAGGGCCTCACTAAATGGCCAAGGCTGGCCTCGAACCTGTGATCCTCCTGTCTCAGCCTCTCAAGTACTGGGATGACAGGTGTACAGTCCTGTTGATTCCTTCTTACCCATCCCCTTTGATAGTTCCTACACCCAGCTCCTGTTGATTTCACCTCACTCATCTCCTTTGATAGCTCCAAGTATCTCCGACCAACATAGATTCTGAGAACAGAAATCCTCTGATAACAGAGAAGAACTCCCTCTTTAAATCCCTGCTTGGAAAACACAGAGCAGGCGCTCAGAGAAGGACCCCAAGCCAGACGAGGGGCTCTACCCACAGACACACCGCTGAAATAGATTCATCTGCGTCCCCATTTCTATCCTCTCTCTGTCTCCACAGCCCCGCAGCAGAGGGAGGGAGCGAGAAACAAAGGCTTTGGGATTGGGGATTTCCAAAGTTATTTTCTAAAACCATTAGTGCTTCACCAAAATTGAAAGAACGGGTGTTAGAGACACGGGATTTTGGCAGGAGGCAGACACTGGGGATTAGGATACATGAATAGGAAGAGGGTGGCGAATTATGACGATTATCTGGGGAAAGACTTTGAGCATTATTTGGAAGAGCTTCTCTTTGTATTAGAAGACAATTCTTTCAGGAACAACAACAGCAAAAATTGGATTCTTTGCCATCCTCCTTGCCTTAATTTCTGTATGCTTGGCGGTGCGGCTCATTTGCACGATTGGTCCAGAGAACAATTTATCATCATCGCTGTTTTACGCATCTGATTTTCTAAAGGTCGCCCGGCAAGTCGAGGATGACACTGGGCATATTCTCTGGGGCCCCATGTCATCATTGCACCTCCTCCCCGATGCTTTGGGGTGTCTGGCACATTTGTAATCGACAGAAGGGTGGCGATGGCATCTGGCCGGCTTCCAAGGCCACTCTCGAAAGAGAACTGAATGGTGCGAGGTGCCAACTCCATCCCTCGGGCCCCAGGAAGAAGGGACAGAAAGGAATTGTCTGATTGGGTCATTGTTTGTTTCCGTAATGGAAAGAAAGAAAAATATATACTTAATTGTGAAGCTGGATAAGCCATGAATAAGGATAGACAAGCTGGGTGTGGTGGAACATGCCGGGAATCCCAGTACATGGGAGGCTGAGACAGGAGGATCACAGGTTGGAGGCCAGCCTCAGTAACTTAGTGAGGCCCTCAGCAACCTAGCCAGACACTTTCAAAAGAAAAGAAGTAACAGGGCTGGAGGTGGAGCTCGGAGGTAGAATGCCCCTGGGTTCAATCCCTAGTATAATAATAATAATAATAATTAATAATAATAATAATAATAATAGGTTCAATCCCCAGTACAACAATAATAACAAAAACAACAATAATAATGATAATAATAACAAAAATGTGGATAAAATAGGAAAGGTAATATTTCTTCAGCAGCAAGTGTCAGCCAAGTGATTTTTAAATAGAAGAGATATCAATATTGTCTTTGTATATCCTTTGGCAACCTTGAATTATTGGTCTACTGAAATAACATCCATCTCTTTTTAATATGAGGATTTTTGCTGTTGTTTTTATAAACACAAGGTGATATGATAAAAGAATATTTATCCTCCTTCTGAAACAGAACGGATAATTAAGCAGTATAAATCTTGTGTGTGTGTGTGTGTGTGTGTGTGTGTGTGTGTGAGAGAGAGAGAGAGAGAGAGAAAGAGAGATAGATACTGGGTTTTGAACTCAGGGGCAGCCTACCTCTGTGTACACCCCCAGCCCTACTTTATTTTTTATTTTGAAACCGGTCTCACTAAATAGCTGAGACTGTCCTCGAACCTGCAGTCCTCCTGTCTCAGCCTCCCAAGTACTGGGATTACAGGCGCGTGCCACCACGCCATGCCCAACTAAGCAGTATAACTCTTTAAAAATTAGATATTTAAATTGCTGAAAGTAGTCATAACTCCAAATTAAAAAAAAATGGTTGGAAAGAGAAGGAAGAAGCGAAATGAAGGATATAAATGCTGCTCTGTTTTTACCCAAATTCAACATTTCCCTGAACTGAGAGCGAGAACTATACACATGAATATGCACAGGCAGGTTGGCCTTCTCTTTCTTTAGGCCTCTTCTTTAGTATAACCCGTGTACTGCCTGGGGCTTGGAAAGTCCCACACAGCTGGAAATATTAATTATGTCTGCCCTTGTAAGAAATTCCTCTCTTGCTACATGCAAAGTTTTATAAGTCGCAAATAAAAATACAGAGTTGGAAGCCAGGCATGGTGGCACACTCTTGTCATGTCAGTACTTGGGAGGCTGAGACAGGAGGATCACAGGTTTGAGGCCAGCCTCAGTAACTTAGTGAGGCTCTCAGCAATTTAGTGAGACCCTGTTTCAAAATAAAAAAAAAAATAAAATATAATAGGGCTGAGGGTATAGGTATAGGCTGAGGGTATATGCTCCTGGGTTCAATTCTCAGTAAAACACACACAAAAAATAATAATAAAACAATGATGATAATAATAATAATAATAATAATAATAATACAGAGCTGGGGTAAACTGAAACAGCCTAATTTCATACATAGAAGAAAAAAACTCTCATAAAAGAATACAAGAAAATCACCAGAATTCAACTTCTACTTGGATATCATTTATGTTTGTCAGGGAAAATTTTAATATTTTTAAAATTTTATTTGTGTTAGTGGAAATTGATCACGGGGGTATTCAACCTCTGAGCTACACCCCCAGCCCCATTCTATTTATTCATTTATTTTAATTCTGAAAAATAGTCTAAGTTGCCGAGTGTCTCCCTAAAATTGCTGAGGCTGGCCTTGAACCTGCGATCCTCCAGTCTCAGCCTCCCAAGTACTGGGATTACAGACCTGCACCATCACACCAGGGTTGAGATATTTTATTTTTATTTGTCATATTTTTGTATAGGAAAAGTCTTACTTCATGTGATGGTCTTTGCGGGGAGGGAACATTTAGAGGCCGAAAGCAATAGAGTTACTTTGGCAGACTGTAATATATTTTGCAAATTCAGCTAACCTACAAGAAGATCTCAGTAGAAGGCTTTTAGTAATTGGGCTTCCAAAAACCGGTATGCACGTTGACAGGCGATATTCGTGCACATAAATTTGACAGTATCAGTCTAACTGCTCTTATTTTTTAACTACCACCTACATACCGGGGGCTCTAGACTTGTGCAAGCTAGCAGAGAGACCTGAGAGACCTGTTTCCTAGGTCTCAGACTTTTAGATTCAACTGATTTTTGCATATCTGCATGTGAACGCCCCAAGGCACCTCGAAATTAGCATAGGCAAATCTCAATGCCTCTCCTTCTCCAGTTGCATGCCTCTTCTTGAATTCTGTCTCTGTTAATGACCTTAGTATCCATCCAGCTGTCTAAACTATAGGGGTTCAACTCTCACTCTCTGCTTATCTTATTTTTCTACATTTGTCACTTTCTACTGGCAGAAAGGCTTGTCAATTTTACCCCACAGATAGCTCTGAAATCTGTCTCCTCATGTACAATTCCTGCCTCCCCCAGATCTCTCAACCCAGTATTATACCTTCCAGTCCTATGCGCCCCAGATCTCTCTTTAAATAAAAGCTAAACCAGGCTGCTCCACAAACTGGAGGGCTTCTAGTAGTCTAGGAAGGGATTCACAGGAGTTGATAAGATTCAAACCCCTTAGCGGGGCGTGATGGTGCATGTCTGTAATCCCAGGACTTGGGAGGCTGAGATAGGAGGATTGCAGGTCCGAGGCCAGTCTCCGCAATTTAGAGAGACCCTTTTTCAAAAATAATAAATAGCTGGAGTGGTAGCACATGCCTGTAATCCCAATACTTGAAACGCTGAGACAGGAGGATTGCAGGTTCAAGGCTAGTCTCCGCAATTTAGAGAGACCCTTTTTCAAAAATAATAAATAGCTGGAGTGGTAGCACATGCCTGTAATCCCAATACTTGAAACACTGAGACAGGAGGATAACAGGTTCAAGGCCAGCCTCAGCAACTTAGTAAAATCCTATATTAAAAATAACAAATAGTCAGGCATGGTGGCACACGCCTGTCATCCCAGTACTTGAGAGGCTGAGACGGGAGGATCATAGGTTTGAAACCAGCCGCAGCAATTCAGTGAGACTCTCAGAAACTTAGCAAGACTCTGTTTCCAAATAAAAAATAGGGCTAGAGGTATAGCTTGAAGGTAGAATGTCCCTGGGTTCAATCCTCAGCAACACAAATTAATAATAATAATAATAAAAATAATAAAAAAATAATAATAATAGCAGCAACGAAAATAACAAATAAAATAAGGTTGGGGATGTATCTTGGAGGTAGAAATGTTCCTGGGTTCAATCCAAGAAAGGAAGGAAGGAAGGGAGAGAGAAGGAAAGAAAGAAAAGGAGAGAAAGAGAGAAAGAAGGAAATAGAGATTTACAAGGACAAAAGGGATAATTCTATTAATGTTAATAATTTCTTCCTTTCCAAAAAATGAGATCAACACAGGATTAATATATGTACATCCTTTAAAACCTTTTTTAGGCCTGGCGTGGTGGCACACATTTGTCATCCCAATACTTGGGAGGCTGAGACAGGAGGATCACAGGTTCGCAGCCAGCCTCAGCTACTTAGTGAGGCCCTCCGCAACTTAGCGAGACCCTGTTTCAAAATAAAGAATAAAAAATAGGGCTGGGGGTGTAGCTTGGAGGTAGAATGTCCCTGGGTTCCATCCCCAGAACCACAAAATAAATAAATAAGTAATAAAAGCTTTTTTAGTACGTGGATTTCAAAACATCATGTTTCAATAGGGAGGTTTTAATATTTATACAACATTACTAAAAAAAAATAGAGCGTTGTATCTCACCTACTCTGACAAACACTTCCTCTAAAAGATAATCGTAGCTGGGCATGGTGGCGCACGCTTGTAATCCCAGTACTTTGAGGATCCGGGTTCGCGGCCAGCCTCAGCTCTCGCTCTCCCTGTCTCTCTCTCTCTCTCTCTCTCTCTCCCCTTAGTGAGGCCCTCTGCAACTTCGTGAGACCTGGTTTCAAAACAAAGCATAAAAAATAGGGCCGGGGGTGTAGCGCGGAGGTAGAACGCCCCTGCGTTCAATCCCCGGTACCACAAAAAAATAAATAAATAAATAAAATAAAAGATAATCGTGCCCCCCCCCCGACAAAATGTGACTCTTTCATCAACTCGGGTCCCACCCTGAATATTTTCTTGTTTTGTCTTCTTCATCCGTTTGTTAGTGTGTGCACTATATTTTGCTGAAATTGGGACTATAAATGACAGAACATCTTGGTTTTTGTGGTCCAGGAATTCTTGGAAAAAATGTCTTAGAGTATACATTGTAGGAAAGACTTATTTAGCCTAGTAAAGTCAATTTTTAGATATGACTCTAATCATTTGTTTTGTTTGGGGTACTGGGGATTGAACCCAAGGCATTCTACCTCTGAGCTACACCCGCAGCCCTATTTTATTTTTTATTTTTGAAATAGGGTCTCGCTAAATGGCTGAGGGTCTCCCTAAGTTGCTGAGGCTGGCCTCGAACGCTGTATCCTCCTGTCTCAGCCTCCCAAGTACTGAGATTACAGGCATGGGCCACCACACCTGGCCAAGTAGCATATTTTATTTTATTTTTAATTTTTTATTTATTTATTTTTTTGTGTGGAACTGGGGATTGAACCCAGGGACATTCTACCTCTGAACTATACCCCTAGCCCTACTTTTTATTCTTTATTTTGAAACAGGGTCTCACTAAGTTGTGGAGGGCCTCACTAAGTAGCTGAGGCTGGCCATGAACCTGGATCCTCAGGTCTCAGCCTCCCAAATACTGGGATGACAAGCATGTGCCACCACACCCGGCAAAGTAGCACATTTTATTATTAAAAAGTATCTAACACAGTTATACAACAGTAAGAATAAAATATCCCTATAGCTTAAGCTTTCAAAGATGGTCACCTTGGTCCTGCTACTAGCGCTTCTCTGCATAAATTATACATACATTTTTTATCTTGTAATATCAAAACATTAAACATTAGGATCCTACTGTATCTACTGCTTAATAAATGGCTTTTTCAACAAACCCATTCACTGTGAATACCTCCCATTCTATGACATATTTTGGCAACATAATTATAAAATCGACATAGGTATTTTTCTCTGTATAGTTGTACCATAATTAAATTATCCTTTGGATGTAGGTTACCCCAATTCTACTTGATGTGTTGGATATGGTAGATGCATTTTGCTTTTTTTCCCCCTAGCATCATTTTGGGGGGGGGGACACTAACCACCCCCTTGATTCTGAAGAAATAAAAGTCCCAGTACAGGCCCAAAGTAGACAGTGTACTTGTACTTTGTGTGTGTGTGTGTGTGTGTGTGTGTGTGTGTGTGGTACTGGGGATTGAACCCAGGGGCATTCCACCTCTGAGCTACACCCCCAGCAATTTTTATTTTGAAACAGGGTCTCACTAAGTTGCTGAGGGTCTCACTAAATTCCTGAGGCTGGCCTCGAACCTGCGATCCTCCAGTCTCAGCCTCCTAAATACCGGGATTACAGGCTTGGCCACCATGCTTAGCGACAAATACATCTTTTTTACCACGATAATGACTTTCTGAAAGAAACCCCTGGCAATACTGAACTCAAGAGTTGTATTTTCTTTTCAAAATGGGAAAGCATTTCCTCCTGTAGCTCTTAAAATTAAGAGCCCACTTTAGCTCCTGGAGATGAGCCCTGCACACGGAAACGACACGGTAGAAATGTGGCCAGGAGACGAAAGAAAGATTGAATTTCCTGCTTGAGGAGCCCCAAGGGCTTCTTTTTTAAAGACACACAATTTCCTCAGGTTCTGATCAAACACTGAAATACACCTTGTTCTCTCTGCTCCTTTAATTCCACGGACCAGTAAAAAACCCCATTGTGTTGACTGCAATTTTTCAACGTGAAATAGAAGGTAGGTTTTCAAAACATGAATTCCACTCCCAGGGAAGACAGGACAGAGACCCGCTCTGACTGAAACGTGTAGGCGATGGAATTGCTTACTGGGTGTTTCGTTTTGAATCCCAGGTACCTAAGAAAGTCTGGACAGTCCAAAGAAAACCTAATATGAAGGCGTTAGAAGGATCTAGGGTCTCTTTTTGATCTATGGGATCATATTTAACACTCCAAAGACAGTTTCAAGCCCAGAAAAAGGGAACAAGAAAAAGAACTTTCATGTTCTATTTTGCTCCTGTCTGTGAACAGAACCTTTTTTTTTTTTTTTTTTGCAGTACTGGGGATTGAACCCAGAGGCAATCTACCTCTGAGCTACACCCCCAGCCCTATATTTTTTATTCATTTTTTATTTATTTATTTTTTTGCGGTACTGGTGATTGAATCCAGGGACATTCTACCTCCGAGCTATACCCTCAGCCCTATTTTTATTCATTATTTATTTATTTATTTGCGGTACTGGGGATTGAACCCAGGGGCGTTCTACCTCCGAGATACACCCCCAGCCCTATTTTTTATTTATTTATTTATTTATTTATTTATTTATTTATTTATTTATTTGCGGTAC
Organism: Glis glis; assembly: GCA_004027185.1. Taxonomy (NCBI): domain Eukaryota; kingdom Metazoa; phylum Chordata; class Mammalia; order Rodentia; family Gliridae; genus Glis; species Glis glis. The sequence continues at coordinate 19,273 of PVJS01009525.1, forward strand.
TGGGGATTGAATCCAGGGACATTCTACCTCTGAGCTATACCCTCAGCCCTATTTTTTATTCATTATTTATTTATTTATTTGCGGTACTGGGGATTGAATCCAGGAGCATTCTACCTCCGAGCTATACTCCCAGCCTTATTTTTTTATTCATTTTTAATTAATTTATTTTTTTGCGGTACTGGGGATTGAATCCAGGAACATTCTACCTCCGAGCTATAACCTCAGCCCTATATTTTATTTTTTATTTTATTTTATTTTATTTTTTGTGGTACTAGGTATTGAACCCAGGGGCATTCTACCACCGGGCTACACCCCAGCCCTATTTTTTATTGTTTATTTTGAAACCGGGTCTCACGAAGTTGCGGAGGCCTCACTAAGTAGCTGAGGCTGGCTGAGAACCCGGATCCTCAGGTCTCCGCCTCCCAAGTACTGGGATGACAAGCGTGCGTCACCGTGCCCAGCTCCTATTTTTCCCTTTTCTAGAATCCTGGAACCTCTGGAGTTTTCCTGAGAGGGCCTGCCCACCCTCTGTCTGGGTTTACTAAAAAGCAAAGGAAAAGAACCGCACAAAGTCTACCTTAATCATACAGTTGAGGTTCATTCTAATATCACAGTTACAAGCATACAAGAGTTTACGAATGAGGCAGGTGTCAAAAATGAAGGTTAATTTATGAGAGGAAACAGCCCCGGGCGTGGTGGCGCATGCCTGTCATCCCAGTCCTTGGGAGGCTGAGACAGGAGGATCGCAGTTTGAGGCCAGCCCCAGCAATTTAGCAAGACCACCAGCAACTTAGCGAGACCCTGATTCAAAATAAAAAATAAAATAGGGCTGGGGGTGTAGCTCAGAGGTAGAACACCCCTGGATTCAATTCCCAATATCACAAGAAAGAAGGAGGAGGAGGAGGAGGAGGAGGAGGAGGAGGAGGAGGAGGAGGAGAAAAAGAATTCATTGACACATGCTACAGTTGAAATTATTCTTACTCATTTTTTTTTCTACCTCAGTTCCTTAGCAGCCCCATTACACCTTGTTAAGGAGACCGCGGGGTTCCCAAATTGCTGCTGAGTGTATAATGTTTGTGTAATAAATAGTGTGTGAGTGCTTCCCGCACGCACTGCATCACGGAACCTCGGGTTGTGGGAAACACTTCCCAACACTCCTCCACTCTTCTTTTTCTTTAATGTTTCTCCCAAGATTGAGCGCACACTGCTGCTTCAAGAAATGCAAGCCAGACATGGTGGTGCACGCCTGTCATCCCAGCACCTGGGAGGCTGAGACAGGAGGATCTCAGGTTCGAGGCCAGCCTTGGCAACTTAGCAAGACCCTCAGCAATTTAGGGAGATCTTGTCTTAAAATAAAATATAAAAAAAAGGCTGAGGGTGTGTGGCTTGGAGGTAGAATGCTCTTGGTATTCCCAGTACACCACACCACACACACACACACACACACACACACACACACACACACACACCAAAAAGATAAGGTAACTGCTTCAACAATGGGCCTCAAAGAGTAGAAATTGCTTTTTTTTTTGGTACCAGGGATTGAACCCACGGGCACTCTACCTCTGAGCTCCACCCCCAGCCCTTTTTATTATTTTTATTTTGCAACAGACTCTCACTAAAGTTGCTGAGGGTCTCACTACATTGCTGAGGCTGTCCTCGAACCTGTGATCCTCCTGTCTCAGCCTCCCAAATACCAGGGTGACAGACATGCACCCCCACACCCAGCTATGCTTTGTGTCTTTGCAAAAGCTTTGAATGCGGCGTGCACACCTGGATCTAACACTCCAGGTAAAGTGTGAGCAGCTTCCAGAAGGTAGGGGCTCTTTTTTCTCTCCTTCAAGAGTTTATGTCTCTTTTTCTGCAGTTAATGATTAAGATGGCTTTGCAGAAAACCTCATCATAGCGTTGATTTCTATTGACCTTGCAGCTCAGTAAAACCCTTAAGGATTGTGCTGTTAAGTTGCTTTGCATTTCAAAGCTCTACTCCTGCCTTTTGTCTGACACATTTCTGAATTTCACATCAATTAAAATAACAGCAAAGGATCAAGAGAATTGGGGGTTTATCCAGTGGAGGAGGCTTTGAAGAAAACAGTCACACAGCTCATGAATCCCTGACGTCCATTGTTGAACAGACGCCTTTTAATTTCTGTCATCATTTTCCTTTTTAATTATACAAATGCCACATGGATAAAATATCATTTTATAATAATCAGGCGATCCAGGTAAAATAAATAAACTCCCTCCTTGGCTCTCCATGCTAAAAGAACTCGCGTCCTACTTACATATGTACATGAGGGTGCATATAGTTTTATTTTGTAAAGATCTTGGACATATTTTTTTATTTTTGGTACTGGGGATCAAACTCAGGGACATTCTACCTCTGAGCTATACCCCCAGCCCTATTTTATTTTATATTTTTTATTTCAAAAGAGGTTCTTGCTAGGTTGCTGAGAGTCTTGCCATGTTGCATGTAATTTCATTTTGTAAAGATCTTAGACATATTTTTTTTGGTACTGGGGATTGAACCCAGGGCCATTCTACCTCTGAGCTACACCCCCTGTCCTATTTCATTTTTTATTTGGAAACACGGTCTCGCTAAGTTGCTGAGGGTCTCACTAAGTTGCTGAGGCTGTCCTCCAACCTGTGATCCTCCTGTCTCAGCCTCCCAAGTACTGGGATGATAGGTGTGCATCATCATGCCTGGCCAATCTTTTCTTAGTATGACTTGCGTTTAAGCAGACTCCAAACCGCTTATGCACACAGACCTCCCAGCACTGAGGAAGACTGCTTCACCATTCGGCGGTCCTGCTCAGCTGGGTCTGGTGACAGACTGCTCCAGTGTCCTTCCCCCATTACCCAATGCCTTTTGCATCTGACTTCAAATTTCACAAAACAATCCCCAAATGCTGTTACATTTGATTCACAATGTGGCATACTCCGAGAAAGGCAGGCAGGAAAGACAGTTTACCTCTATTTTATATACTTGAAAACTCTTCCTCGAGTGCACATAATCAAAGAGTGGTCAAATTTGATTCTTTCTACATCAAAGTTGCTGGTTCTTTCTATTTGCTTTCAAAACAGCATGGATTCACCTGTCATCCCAGTCCTTGTGAGGCTGAGACAAGAGGATCGCAGGTTCAATGCCAGCCTTAGCAACTTAGCAAGACCCTCGGCAACTGAGCAAGACCCTGTTTCCAAATTACAAAAATAAAAGAGTTGGGGTATAGCTCAGAGGTAGAACACCCTTGGGTTCAATCACCAGTACCACAAAGGAAAAAAAGGGGGGGCATGTATTAATATATTTTCACATGAGAAATTATCAGGACAGCGAGCAATCAAATGAAAAATATGGAGGATTTGCTATTTGTGTATTTGGGGATTGAACCCATGGGCATTCTACCTCTGAGCTATAATACCCCCAGCCTTTTAAAAATTTTTTATTTTGAGACAGGGTCTCATTAAGTTGCTGAGGGTCTCGCTAAGTTGCTGAGGCTGGCCTCATACCTGCAATCCTCCTGTCTTAGCCTCCCAAGTACCAGGATAACAGGCATGTGCCACCACACCTGGTTGGATTTGCTATTTATTTTGCAAGGAAACAGGGTATTTTTGCTTAACAAACAGTAGGGCTTCAATTGTTGCTCCTTTCAATACCATGGTAACTATATTTTCCTTGTTTTTAAAACAATATTAAATAATGTAGTATTTCCGGGCAAGCATATAAGTATAGTGACATATTTTGGCAGTTTATGGTAAAGTTTCAAGTCCTACTCACAACATGCTAAGGGATCAAATTGAAAATACTGAGTCTGTATTTTGTGCAAAAACCAAGAACCAGGAATTGTCCCGGGGTTACTAATAAAGTCTAATAAATAAGGCAACCAAATTACGTACCTAGTTATTCCCATCTGTACGGCGCCTGCACACTAATGAAATCAACAACATTGTCTTTTTATTTATCAGTGATAGCTCAGAGGTACCAGGAAAATTCTGAAATAAATCCAAAGTCAACTCATTGAAATGGTATGTGAGCCTCTCTCCACCCGTCATATAATTTTTCATTTGAAAGTATACACAAGAAGGAATGACATTATTCATCTTCTTCCCAATTACAAAACACATTAGAATTCTTTATTATGTTTTATTAATAGTTCAAGAGTCCTAAGAAAGGGATATTTGGTGGGGGGGCTAGGGATTGAACCCAGGGGCATTCTACCTCCAAGCTCCACCCCCAGCCCTATTTTTTATTCTTTATTTTGAAACAGGGTCTCACTAAGTTGCGGAGGGCCTCACTAAGTAGCTGAGGCTGGCCGCGAACCTGTGATCCTCCTGTCTCAGCCTCCCAAGTACTGGGATTACAAGCATGTGCCACCAAGCCCGGCTCTTTTTATTCTTTATTTTGAAACAGGGTCTCACTAAGTTGCAGAGGGCCTCACTAAGTAGCTGAGGCTGGCCACGAACCCGGATCCTCTGGTCTCAGCATCCTAAGTACTGGGATTACAAGTGTGCACCACCATGCCCTGCACACTTTAGCCTTTTAAACTTTTATCATTAGAATATTTGTAGAAATCACTTAACAGAGAAACTGTCAGGAAAAAGGAAGACAAGGGATTTGGGTCAGTGCATAAAGAGAAAGTTTTCATCTGAGCCTGGTATGGACCATCTCGGGCAGAAGAGAAAGAGAGCCGCCCATATAGTCTAGGGTGGGCATTATTATTATTATTATTTTTGCGGTACCAGGGATTGAACACAGGGGCGTTCTACCTCCGCGCTACGCCCCCGGCCCTATTTTTTTTTATACTTTATTTTGAAACTGGGTCTCACGAAGTTGCAGAGGGCCTCACTAAGGAGAGAGAGAGAGAGAAAGAGAGAGAGAGAAAGAGAGAGAGAGGAGAGAGAGAGAGAGAGAGAGAGAGAGAGCCCGCGCTGAGGCTGGCCGCGAACCAGGATCCTCCGGTCTCTGCCTCCCAAAGTACTGGGATTACAAGCATGCACCACCACGCCCGGCCTAGGGTGGGCATTATTATAGGGTAAGGACAGGGGACGGGTCAGTCTATAGAGGACCTAATTGAGGACTCGTATGGATAGATGCTGATTGGTTCAAATTGGTGCCGGTTTTCAATCCTTCATTAGCATATCGGGCCATCCGGTGCCAGTTTGTGGTCACAACAGGGCAAAAGATAAGTGTCAGGCGCTTTCCTGGTAGGGGTCTGGTGGAAAGCACGGTTCTAGATACAGAGTGGTTTGTTCTTTGTGGTTTTCCTGTGGCCCCAGCTCAGAGAAAGGAAATTTCTAGCAGGCGGCCTCCTGCAGAAACCACACAACCAGATACCTACATTTGTATTATTCTCCACCCTGAAGTGGTAGAAAATTGCTTACCATGAAAGTGGTGATTTTTTTTTACACCAGTGTTGTTTTTGTTTGTTTGTGTTCGTTTATACCATGAGCAAAGATAATGCAAACCCAGGGAATTTTCTAGAAAATGGAGATTTAAATCCAAGTTGTGCAGAGACTTGGCTATCTTCACTTGGAGCAGGAAAACATCAAGAGGCAAGCCTGGCACGATGCGGTGGTGTGACTTTGACCAAATCAATGGCTCCTTCCAACATCTGAGCCCTCCATTCATGAAATGAAGGTGGCCTTTGTGTCAACAAAGCCCCTCACAGCTGCACAAGTCTCCGTGCTTCTCTGGGTCAACGCTGCTGGCTGCAGTTTCCTGGAGACCTTTTATGTAGAGATGGGATAAGTCCTATGCTTCTCTATGTACTGTGTATTTTATTATATGATGCTCTAGAACAGCAGCCAGGCACCATCTGGAGACATTTTTGATCATCAGGACGGGGTGATGCTATTGAAGTGTAGAGAGTAGAGACCAGGGATGCAGCTCCGTACCGTAGATTGCACAGCATGGTTACCCAGAAGGAAAAGTCAGCCCAAAATATCAAGAGTGGCCGGATGTGGTGGTGCATGCCTGTCATCCCAGTACTTGGGAGGCAGAGATGGGAGGATTGCAGGCTGGAGGTCAGCCTCAGCAACTTAGCAAGACAATCAGCTACCTAGGGAGACCCTGTTTCAAAATAAAAATAAAAAAATAAAAAGGGTTGGGGGATGTAGCATGGAGGTAGAATGCCCCTGGGCTCAATCCCCAATATATAAAAAAAAAAATTCTAAGCTGGGCGTGGTGGTGCACACTTGTAATCCCAGTACTTGGGAGGCTGAGACAGGAGGATAGCAGGTTTGTGGCCAGCCTCACCTACTTAGTGAGGCCCTCCACAACTTAGTGAGACCCAGTTTCAAAATAAAGAATAAAAAATAGGGCTGGGGGTGTAGCTAGGAAGTAGAATACCCCTGGGTTCCATCCCCAGTACCACGAAAAAAACCCATAAAACCAAACTATCAATATTGCAGCTGTTGAGAGACCCCAAACTAGATTAGAGTTTAATATCACTGCACTGCAAAATGCCAATTTTGCATCGCTACACCTCGTCAATGATTAATAACCCTAATTTTTCTCTTTTAGTCATTCTGGTTTTCTATGTGCAGGCTGGTGTCAATGATGCGATGTAATTTGATATCCCTGTTGTCATTGCAAATGCATATCGCTTGGTCATGTAATTATCATTAAGAATAGAAGTGTGCAAGAGGAACACATCCAGGGCTGCCAATTTTATTTTTTCCTCCAACTAGTGAAAAGAGAGAGAACGAGTTACAACTCCCTTTGCACCTGCTGTTTGGCTAACCCTGATTATATTTTCTTTCAAAATGAGAATCCGTGGTCAAAAACTACTGAGGCTTAAACGTTCCCTGCTCAAAGAATTTAACACAGCAAAATAGGATGGTGCTGATCATAATGGTACCCCATTTTGTCTGCGCAAAAGAGGAGAATTGCAAGTGTGAGATATCATTAAAATAAAATAACAGACACTTTTTGAAGCGTCTCTCCATTTTTAAATTTGCAGCTAATGGCCTGCTGTGGTTACAGAACGAAGCAAATGCTTCCGACACGAAACACATTTCAAACCAGGTTTGCCTTTCGTGACATGCATGCCGAGAAAATGGACAGAATTTATCACTGTTAATAAAAGTGGGCTCATGGTAGAAAGAGCACAAACGTTTGAAGCATTACCTGGGATGTTTAAAGAGAAAAAGCAAAAGCCAGGTGTGGTGGTGCATGCCTGTCATCCCAGTACTTGGGAGGCTGAGACAGGAGGATCACAGGTTCGAGGACAGCCTCAGCAATTTAGAGAGGCTCTCATCAAGTTCGTGAGAAACTATTTGAAAAATAAAAAATAAAATAGGGATGGGGTTGTAGCTTGGAGGTAGAATGCCCCTGGTGGCGCATGCCTGTCATCCCAGTACTTGGGAGGCTGAGACAGGAGGATCACAGGTTTGAGGCCAGCCTCAGCAACTTAGCAACTTAACAGGACCCTCCACAACTTAGTGAGATCCTGTTTCAAAATAAAAAAAAAATTAAAAAGGGCTGAGGGTGTAGCTGAGAGGTAGAATGTCCCTGGGTTCAATCCCTAGTACCATACACATACACACACATTGAATCAGAGTCGTTAATACAAATATTTCAGCAATTTCCATGAAAACTTAAGTTCTAGAACTAAAGTACTGTGACCATCCTCAACTCTCCACAAATTCCCAGCCACCAGCCCCCATCCCTCATCTCCTCTGTGCTCCTCTGAATGATGACAGTCAGGCTATTTGAAGCCACCGATGCATACAGCTGCCCGTTATACACGTCTGCGCAGAGTCCCACCAGCGAACCGCAATTTGACTTCAATCTTTTTCTTTTTCTTTTTCTTTCTTCTCCTTTAAGCAAAATGGCAGGATTTGAAAGGGTACAAAAAGTACATCTGTTATCCCAACAAAAGCCGGAGAAACAATGAAGAGGAAGATTAGCCGGCAGACACACCTGCAAATAGAAGCTCAAGACCTTTTAAGTCAGAGAGAATGAGCAACAAAGACCTCCTGGCCATTTTTTTGGCTAAGACAAAGAAAACCAGGAGTTACATAAGAGAGCGCCCACAGCCTGGATCCAGTGATCAAGTACGCGGGATTGCTTTCATCAAACCCATCTTTTAATGCTTGTAATCCCAGTCCTTGTGAGGCTGAGACAGGAGGATCCGGGTTCACGGCCAGCCTCAGCTACTTAGTGAGGCCCTCCGCAACTTAGTGAGACCCTGTTTCCAAATAAAGAATAAAAAAATAGGGCTGGAGGTGTAGCTAGGAGGTAGAATGCCCCTGGGTTCTATCCCCAGTACTGCAAAAAAAAAAAAAAGCCATCTTTTATAAAATAAGCCTCTTTAGAAAAATTGGCTACATCTTCTATCTTACGATGAAGCTAACATTAGTCTTTATTTAAATGCAATTAAATGAGTCAGGCATGGTGGTGACGCATGCCTGTCATTCCAGTATTTGGGAGGCTGAAACAGTAGGATCGTGGGTTTGAGGCCAGCCTCAGCAAATTCACTGGGCCTTTCTGGATGCCATATGACTAAAAGCTAATTGAGATTTACAATGAGTATATTTTTAGGATAAACAATATAGGCAAAATCCATTTTCTTTCTTTTTTCTTTTTTTGGGGGGTTACTGGGGATTGAACCTAGAGACATTCCCTGGCTTCCCCCCCCCTATTTTTGGTGCTAGAGATTGGACTACTGAGACATATTCTACCTCCAAGCTACACCCCCAGACCTTTTTATCTTTTTTTATTTTCAATCGGGATCTTGCTAAGTTACTGAGGCTGGCCTCGAACCTGCAATCCTCAGCCTCCCAAGTACTGGGATGACAGGTGTGCACCACCATACCCAGCCTGCAAAGTCTGTTCTTTCATGGTGCTTGCATTTTGGAGGAGAAGACAGATGACAAACTGATCTCAATAATAAATTGTCACATTAAGATTATCTGCTATTATCAAGAGCAAATAAAGGGCACGTGCCTGTAATTTCAGTACTTGGGAGGCTAAGACAGGAGGATCGCAGGTTCAAGGCCAGCCTGGGCAACTTAGTGAGGCCCTCAACCATTAAGCAAAAGCCTGTTTTTAAATAAAAAATAAAATGGGCTGGGGTGTAGCTCAGAGGTAGAACCCCCCCCCCGGGGTTCAATTCCTAGTTACCACTCACCCCAAAAAAGAGAGGGAGAGAAAAGCAGGAGAGAGGTAAACTAGTTGGTGAGACTAGGATATTTTTGATGGGATCCTTAAGCAAGTTCTCTCTCACGGAGAACAGAGACATTGTAAAACTGAGATCTAAACTGAGCCTGGTGGCGCATGCCCATAATCCCAGTACTTTGGAGGCTGAGACAGGAGGATCACAGGTTCAAGGACAGCATCGGCAGTGTAGCAAGACACTCAGCAACCTAGTGAGACCCTGTTTCAAAACAAAAAAATAAATAAATAAAGAGAGCTGGGGGTGTCGCTCAGAGGTAGAACGCCCCTGGGTTCAATCCCCGGGACCAAAATAAATAAATAAATAAATAAATGAATAAATAAATAAATAAATTCCAAGAAATTGAGATCTCTAACACAAAACAGATTGCAGTATTTGTAGCTATCTGGAGAAATACCACAGGCACACAGAGAGCTTGGGCTCTGACCTATAGTGGACACTAATGTAGCTCGTGTGAGGCTCAGAATGGAGGCTAGTGTCTCTGTGAGGGCCAAAAGAGAGGCCAGGCTCGCTGGAAGTTCACGTGAAAGAGATGCATGGAATGAGAGAAAGCCGCAGAGTTAAGTAGCCCACGCCGGCTCAGTTATGGCCACGAGACACAGAGTGAGGAATTGCAACCTCACCCCACATGCGATAGAAAAGAAACAACTGGAAATAAGTTGCTTAGGGGTCGATGTGTAAACATGCACCCAGGTTAATGGACACATAGCTGCTTGGACGGCCGAGGGTGCTCATGTGTTCCTGGGCCCGTGTGCTGGCTGCGGAGAGGGAGCCTGGCGGCTTTCCTCAGTACCATGGACAGAGGCGCCGGGACGGGCCCTGAGCATAATGCCCAGGTTAAATTAATTCAAGGACAAATCCTTTTTTTATTTTTATTTATTTTCATTATTTTTATTTTTATTTTTTTTAATTTTTATTTTTATTTTTATTTTTGCGGTACAGGGGATGGAACCCAGGGTCATTCTACCTCCGGGCTCCACCCCCAGCCCTATTTTTTATTCTTTATTTTGAAACAGGGTCTCATTAAGTTGTGGAGGGCCTCACTAAGTAGCTGAGGCTGGCCACGAACCTGAATCCTCCGGTCTCAGCCTCCCAAGTACTGGGATGACAAGTGTGCACCACCACACCTGGCTATCAAGGACAAATTCTGATTTCCAGTGTTGCTTTGTGAAGTTATCAGAGGTTTTTTATTTGTTTGTTTCGGGGTACTAGGGATTGAACCCAGGGGTATTCTACTTCTGACCTACACCCTCAGTACTATTTTATTTTTTATTTTGAAATAGTATCTTGCTAAGTTGCTCAAGGGCCTTGCTAAGTTGCTGAGGCTGGCTTCGGACCTTTTTTTTTTTTTTGCGGTACCGGGGATTGAACCCAGGGGCGTTCTACTTCCGCGCTACGCCCCCGGCCCTATTTTTTATACTTTATTTTGAAACCGGGTCTCACGAAGTTGCGGAGGGCCTCACTAAGGATAGAGAGAGAGAGAGAGAGAGAGACAGGGAGAGAGAGAGCTGAGGCTGGCCACGAACCTGGATCCTCCAGTCTCCACCTCCCAAAGTACTGGGATTACAAGCGTGCGCCACCACGCCCGGCCTTCGGACTTGTGATCCTCCTGTCTCAGCCTTCCAAGTTCTGGGATTACAGGCATGCACCACCATGCCTGGCAACCAGTGAGAGCTGTAGAGATGTACTGCCAAATATCTTTCTTTTCTTTTTTCTGTTTTTTTTTTTTTTTTGTGGTACTGGGGATTGAACCCAGGGATGCTGTACCACTGAGCTACACCCCCAGCCCTATTTATTTATTTATTTAACTTCATTTTATTTTGAGACAGGGTCTCACTAAGTTGCCCAGACTGGCCTCAAACTTGTAATCCTCCTGTCTCAGCCTCCCAAAAGTAGCTGGGATGCCAGGTGTACGCCACCACACCAGGCCAACATACTTCTCTGAATCATTACAAATGTCTATCATCTCCTGAGCTTATTAGTCACTATGAAGCCTCTCTTCTTCATTCCCTTACCCTACGCTCTCTTTAAAAGACAAGATATTATACAAGTCATATATATGTATATATACATGTATATGTATATGCATGTGTGTGTGTGTGTGTGTGTGTGTACTTATTTTGGTATTCTAGGGGTATTCTACTTCTGAGCTACACCCCAGCTCAGGGCATGGCAGCGAGAAGCAGAGAGAGGGAGAGAGCAAGGGCTCTGCTCTCACATCATGGAGACCAGAAGCAAGAGAGAGCCAGCAAGCAAGGAGATTCAAAGACACAAGTACAGTCCCCAAGGTCACAGCCCAGGGACCCACCTTCTCCAGCCACACCCCACCTGCCTAGGTGACCACCCAGTAAATCCATTACAATGGATTTATCCACTGATGAGATTACAGCCCTCAAGACTTAATTGCATCACCTCTGAACATTAATGCATGAGCTCTTCAGGGGACATTCTACATCTAACCATAACAGCCATGCTCCTCAGTCTATGGTCCATGACAGCACTAGTTCATGGACTATATGTTGTGGGCTTGGTGGTGCACGCCTATGATCCCAGTACTTGGGAGGCTGAGACAGGAGGATCGCAGGTTCTCGGCCAGTCTCAGCAATTTAGTGAGGTCCTCTGCAACTTAGTGAGGCCCTGTTGCTAAATAAAAAACTAAAATAGGGCTGGGGTGTGGCTCAGAGGTGGGTTCAATCCCCAGTAGCACACACACACACACACACACACACACACACACACAAATAATAATAATCCATATATTTTTAGAGCATGCAGCAGAGTCCCTAGCGCATGAAAGAGTGACGCTTTACAGCCTCTCTAACAGCTTTTATAATATTTACCTCCATTAGTCTAACAGTCTCAATGTTTGCAATATCACTACAACCGGTTGCCAAGGGATAACGCGTACAAAGTCTGAGGTGCAATTCTCTGCTTCTCGGCTGAATTGCTTCACAGGGAAGAAGCACACTGCATATCAAGTACCTAACACTTACTTTTACCTCCAAGGCTTAAGAGGAGGCTAGCTGCCCCAGGCATGAAAGCAAAATGTAGGTGGGCTCAAAACAAAAGCTGATACAAAGATAAGGAACTAGAGCCATGGAAGCAGGCTTTCCTTCATCCTACTTTATTTTCCTTCACTTCTTTTGTTTTCTCTTTCCTCCTCCCTCATCTCTTGCTCTCTGTCTTAACCTGGCTTTGAGTTGGGACTGCATTAAAATCCTACGTTCTATGGAACCAGGCATGGTGACGCATGCCTGTAATCCCAGTACTTGAGAGGCTGAGACAGGAGGATTGCAGGTTCGCAGCCAGCCTCAGCTACTTAAGGAGGCCCTCTGCAACTTAGTGAGACCCTGTTTCAAAATAAAGAATAAAAAATAGGGCTGGGGGTGTAGCTCAGAGGTAGAATGCCCCTGGGTTCAATCCCCATTACCGCAAAAAAAAAAAAAAAAAAATCCTAGGTTCTAGCCAGGTGTGGTGGTGAATGCCTATCATCCCAGTACTTGGGAGGCTGAAACAGAAGGATTATAGGTTTGAGGCCAGCCTCAGCAATTTAGCAAAGCCCTCTGTAACTTAGTGAGATCCTGTTTCAAAATAAAATAGGGCTGGGGGTGCAGCTCAGAGGTAGAATGCCCCTGGGTTCAATCCCTAGTACAAAAAAAAAAAAAAAACAAAAAACTGGGTTCTTAGGGAGACCAGTAGAGAAAGGGGATAGGAGAGGGAAGGGGAGAGAGAAAGGGGAGATATTAGAAAAAGAAACTGACCAAATTATGTGATGTGCATGTACAAATATGTCACAAGGAATTCCACTATTAGGTATAATTATAATGCACCAATAAAAATGTAACAAGCCGGGCATGGTGGCACACGCTTTAATCCCAGTACTTGGGAGGCTGAGACAGGATTGCAGGTTCACAGCCAGCCTCAGCTACTTAGTGAGATCCTGTCTCAAAAATAAAAGAATAAAAATATAGGGCTGGGGGTATAGCTCGAAGGTAGAATGCCCCTGGGTTCAAACCCCAGTACCACAAAAAATAAAATAATAAAATAAAATTAAAATGTAACAAAATAAAATTATAGGTTCTTGTTTTAAAACAGAATTCTTTCCAAGCTGGGCATGGTGGGTGTGTACTTGTAATCCCAGTACTTGGGAGGCTGCGACAAAAGGATCGCAGGTTCGAGTCCAACCCCAACAACATAGTGAGAACCTTAGCGCCTTAGCGAGACCCTGTTTCAAAAGTAAGAAATAAAAAGAACTGGGGATGTAGCTCATAGGTAGAGTGACCCTGGGATCAATCCCCAGTACCACAGCAAACAAACAAACAAACAAACAAACAAACAAACAAAAAACAAGCGTATCCTTTCCAAAATTATATAAATACAATCTCATTTTTATTTTATTTTTTGTGGTACTAAAATACAAGTCCTATTTTAAATTTTATTTTGAAACAGCATTTTGCCAAGTAGCTGAGGGCTTTGCTAAATGGTTGAGGCTGGCCTCGAATCTGTGATCCTCCTGTCTCAGTCTCACAAGTATTGGAATTACAGGTGTACACCAGCACGCTGGGCTAAACACAATCTCAATCATGTCCCAGAGATGATGATGATGATAATGATGATGATGATGATGATAAAATTGGTTTAGTCCAGAAACTTAATGTTTTGTAGGAAAATATTCCAGAAACCATTTTGGTCCCAGATTAATACAGGCTTTGGAATCTGAAACACTGTTGGGCATCCCAGCTCTTCACTAACCAAATACGTGATCCTCCGGTGTCAATATTCTATTCTGTAAAATAGGTATGATATGATCCCTCAAAGGGATAAACCAATGTATAGAAAATACTTTCTATGGTGCATGCTATAATAAACATTCAGTAGGTGGCTTATTTTTTTTCTGCATCTACCACACTGGCTTCAAATTCATACATTTTGATAGGAAAAACAAAACCAAAAGCAACAACAAACTGTTCCTGAAACTCTAAATACTCACCCACTTCCTTCCATGGTTGTCTAGTAGACATGTCTGCGACACAAGAATGTCACCTCTCTTCAATGTACAATACGGTAGCCTAAAGCTACATGTGGTATTGAGTATTGGCAATGTTACTGGGTTTGCAATTTTATCTAAATTCAGTTTAAATATAATGTCCTTATGCAGATTGTAGCTACAACATATATTTTTTAAATTTTCATGTATTTATTTTTGAAAGTTAAGATCTCTTTTTAAATTATATCTCCTTATCAATATTCTCTACTTCTATAGACATTATCATTATATTTATTATTATTATTTTGCGGTACCGGGGATTGAACCCAGGGGCATTTTACCTCCGAGCTACACCCCTGACCCTATTTTTTATACTTTATTTTGAAACCGGGTCTCACGAAATTGCGGAGGGCCTCACTAAGTAGCTGAGGCTGGCCGCAAACCCAGATCCTCCGGTCTCCGCCTCCCAAGTACTGGGATTACAAGCGTGCGCCACCACGCCCAGCTTATTATTATTATTATTATTATTATTATTATTAATTTTTTGGTACTGGGGATTGAACCCAGAGGCATTTTAGACCTCTGAGCTATACCCCCAGCCCAATCTTATTTTTTATTTTGAAACAAGGTCTCCCTAAATTGCTGAGGGTCTTGCTAAGTTTCTGAGGCTGGCCTTGAACCTGGGATTCTCCTGTCTCAGCCTCCCAAGTACTGGGATGACAGGCGTGCACCACCACACCCAGTTCCATGGCTCCCATATTAAAGTACAGCTACCTCATCCACTATAGGAAACTAGAAGTCATTCAAGACTTGGAATAAAATTTGCAGAAAGCATTGCCTACAATCAATACATTTCTGCCCAAAAAGAAGCCCTTCTCTTGTGTCCCTTGCTTATCTTTCCCACAACGCTGAAATTGCTTGTGAAATTTCACGCTTCTGAGAGACAGCTTTATGTACTGTGATTACAGTCATCCTTTAAGGATCCTACCTGTCTGGATGGATATATTGAAACGCCAAGGGCTTGTGACAGGCATAGGGGTCATAACCAGGGCAGGACAGGAGGACCAAAGAGACAGACGGTCATGGGTGACGGGTTCTGCAGTCCGTGAGCCTTTCTAACACTTCACATGTAGCTGTGGTTAAAGGTTGGGGCAATTATGCCCTGTTTGCTGCTAATATGGTGACCTAGCAGCCCCACCGGCTTCATTTGTTTTTTAAGTATCCTTTCAGGGGGCGATATATAAATTTATTTTAGACAGCACACTGAGTAATGAAGAAGAAAGATGCTACGTGCATTTAAAACAGGTCGTGATCCAAAGAGATGCTCTACACACTGTTATTTGCAAGCATTTAAGCAGCTACATCAAAGAGTAGGGGAGACTTAGAAATTCTGTACACTTACTGTACAGTTGAAAAGGCGGAGAAGTGTCCAGCCCTGGGGCCTAACACAGCATCACAACTAAGACTAAAACACTGGTTTATAGTTTACTGATTCTCAGTTCCTGCCCTACAATACCCTATGGACATTCATGAATAAAAAATAAAAAATAAATGGGATTTTTTTGGGGGGGTACTGGGGATTGAACCCAGGGGTGTTTAACCTCTGACTCACTCCCCCCCATATCATATGTTTATTTTGAAACAAGGTCTCACTAAGTTTCCAAGGCTGGTCTTGAACTCATAACCCGCCAAGTACTGGGATTGGAAGCCTGAGCCCCCACATCCAGTTATTTGAATCAATGTGTGTGTGTGTGTGTATGTGTGTGTGTGTGCGCGCGCGAGAGAGAGAGAGAGAGAGAGAGAGAGAGAGAGAGAGAGTGTTTTACTGGGGATTGATCCCAAACTACTTTCAAGTCACACCCTTAGTCCTTTTTATTTTTTTGAAACTGGGTCTTGCTAAATTGCCAAGGCCGGCCTTGAACCTGAGATCCTCCTGTCTCAGCCTCCCAAGTACTGGGATGACAGGTGTGCACCACCACACCCAGCTACTGGAATCTATTTTGAAAGACTGTGGGAATGTCATTTGTAGGCTAAGAAGAGAGTTATATGCAAATGTATCGCCATGTGACACTTGGCAAAGGGGCTAGTGTCATTTATTTATCCCCCCCTAATCCCACCCCCCCATCCCTTATAGATCCCATTCTGACATTCTACCCCCTAGGAGTAAATTAGGCAGGTTGGAACACAGCATTAACTCTTTCCACTCCCCAGGGGAGCACATTTGGTAAATCCCTGCTTCAGAAGACTAATTTCCTACCCATGGTGTGGCTAATGCCACGCTGGGGACTTATAGGGGACGCGGGTGGTATCAGGGACCGCATTAGGGTGACTTTCTGGCCGCTGAGATGACACAAAGCCAGCCACATGTAAATCAAGGAGTTAGAGGGGCAGGTGGCGGAGCTGGCTTTGACCTCTCAGGGTCGTAACTGGACAGGTTGCCATCTGTCATCTTTCAGACACGCGGGTTTAGCGGCCACTGTATTTTGCAAACTGTCGGTCGTGTTTCTGAAAATCCCTGTAATACAGGAGCCTGAAATCACTTCATCTTCAGGACGCATTCGACTCCAGCCACCTAATTTTCCAGGGGATTGAGAAGCCAAGGTGAGCCGGGCAATCTCTGCAGACATCATTTCTCCGAGTTTTGCAATTTCCTATGTGGATGCGGACACAATTGTGGATGCTGAGCCCAGCGTTTGCTCCCGACAGGAAAATCACATGACTTTATTTCTTTTCCCTCTTACCAAAAAAGAATTGCTTCAAAACTCTAAGTGACTGTAATACAAACGCCTATAATACACACACCTTCCACACATGCTCATATTTGCCTTCTAATCAAGGAAAAAATAATATACAGCCAGGCATGGTGGTGCACACCTGGAATCCCAGTACTTGGGAGGCTGAGAGAGGAGGATCGAAAAGTCAGAGGACAGCCTCAGCAATTTAACAAGACCCTCAGCAACCTAGCAAGACCTTGTTTCCAAATAATAAGTAAATAAATAAATAGGGCTGGGGATGAAGCTCAGAGGTAGTATGTTCCTGGGTTAGATGGGCATATTGGCACATGCCTGTGATCCCAATACTTGGGAGGCTGAGACAGGAGGATTACAGGTTTGAGGCCAGCCTTGGCAATTTAGTGAGGCCCTCCACAACTTGGTGAGCTTCTGTCTCAAAATAAAAAATAAAAGAATAAAAAATAGGGTTGGGGGTGTAACTCAGTGATACAATGCCCTTGGGTTCAGTCCCTAGGAACACACACACACACACACACACACACACACACACACACACACACATACACATAAACTGCAATTCTGCCCCAAATGATGATACTAGCAGGCTCCCACATCAATTCATGGAGCACTGTTTTTAGAAAAGAGAATAGGAATTTACAGTCTCATGAGAGGAGATGCATGCATAGAAAATGAAAGTCAAGGAAGTAATGTATTCAGTATTAACCTTCTGGAATTTTCTCCACTTTCCCAGTCGCTGCAGGCTGACATGGAGGATTCTGTGAGGCCCGGGCTTCTGAGCATTCAAGTTCATTAAGCATGAATCTCATTTTGGCAGGAAGCCACTCTCTTTAAGCAAAACCCGGTCACAGATAAACGGAGGGCAATCATCTCTGGACTAATAATTGCAGGGCTGCGGAGACAAGCTGCCAGTCTCCTGGGATGGGCTAAAAGGGGCAGAGGGAGGCCGTGTGCTGTGGGTCCTTAAGATCCCATGGTGTAGGATCCAGTTCATGCATGAAGGAACCACATTCTGGCACTCAGAGGGGAAATTCAGACTGACTATACACCTGTAATCCCAGCATGTAGAAGGCTGAGACGGGAGGATCACAGGTTCAAGGCCAGCCTCAGCACCTTACGAAGACCCTCAGCAACTTAGTGAGACCCTGTTCCCAAAATAAAAAAAGTAGGGCTGGGAGTGTATCTCGGAGATAGATTACCCCCCAAAATAAAATAAAATGAAATAAAAATAAAAAGGGCTAGGAGTGCCTCTCAGAGATAAAATGCTCCTGAGTTTAATCCCCAAACCAAAAACAAAAAACAAAAACAAAATAAAATCAAACAAATACAGACAAAACCAAAAATAAAAACAAATAAAAAAACCAAAAAATAAAATAAATACCCCGTGTGGTGGCACACGCCTGTAACCCCAGCACTTGGGAGGCTGAGACAGGAGGATCACAAGTTCGAGTCCAGCATCAGCAATTTGGGAAGACCCTCAGCAACTTAGCGAGATCCTGTTTCAAAATAAGAGATAAAATAGGGCTGGGGGTGTAGCTCAGAGGTAGAATACCCCTGGGTTCAATTCCCAGTACCACAAAATGTAAAATAAATTAAAATAACCAGTAACTTTAAAAAATGTAATAACAAAGATCTGTCCATACCTTCCTAATAAGAAGACTCTTTGTTTAATATTTTGTAGCTATCTCACCTGCCAATTCCCTCTACAAACCCTACCTCTGTCCCTATCCCATAACCCTCAAGTTCACCATCTCTATAAATCCTGGCAAATCCCCACCTATCTGCCTGTCAAACAGCTATCTGAGTATTCACATCTTTGCTTATATCCTAGGAAAGCTCATCTTGGGGTTTTTTTTATAACCCTCATGGGTGATAGGAGGGTAAATCTCCTGATAAAATCCCTTCTGTATTATTGGGTGATAAAGCAAAATCCAGTCTCCAGGGCCCCACCATCCAGAAACCCTCCGGCCCAACTTTCTGTGGACCATATATCTTAATAGATTTTCCAGCAATTTAGAAGACAAGAGAAAGCAGCTGGTGAGAGCCGATTTACAAGGCCCTGGCCACACCCTGTCATGTAACAAAAGCCCATTTGGCATAAATAAGCCTTTTCTCCAAGCATGAGATAGTCATGCATCCCAGAAAATGTACTCTATTCGCACACAGAAATATGCGATTCCATAGAAGCTGCATTGCTTTGTTTGTTCTATGGCTCGCGGCACCTGTTTATGGTATTTCTTTCTCTTCGTAACTGTTTCAAGATGGTCAGTCTGGGCCAGCTTAATTCTGGCTACTTCCTGTGTGCCTGCTATAAAGTATGACATAAAACTGCAGATTCTTTGACGGAACCGGCAACCCACGGACCTCTCTTTTATTATCCACGATTTGCAGCCACGTTTTTTTTTTTTAAACCAACTAGGAGGTAAGATGACGGGCCCCTGCATGTGATAATAATTCATCTCAGCAATTTCGCATTATGCAAATCCAAGACAAGCTGGGCCTTCAGGTGAGCCCGTGGGGGGTTCGGCTGCAAAAATCATGACAGGGTAATTCGCGGAGGGAAGCAAATGAATCGCTCGCGTTCTCTCTCTCTCTCTCTCTCTCTCTCTCTCTCTCTCAAGGTGCCTTCTGCTCATGAATACACTCAGGAAAATTAATCAGTCCCCAACGTCAACCCTGTGACTGGCTCTCATTACAAATCAAAGTAAACAATTACTGCATTAAACGCTCTCTGAGAGGTTGCAAAGGCCACGAGTGCTTACCACTGATTTTCATAAATGATCTTCAAGGAGCTCCCCTGGGGATGGGAGCTCAGGGGAGGTCCAGTGAGAGGTTAGAGAGGACCGCATCTCATTACCATGGTGATGAGATGCGGCGGTGTGCAGCCTGGCTACGGAATCTGCGGCCATGATTCAGGATGCCCCTTTCTGGTTTTGTAAGGGGGTGTCAAATCTAATCGAGGGCAGGTTCCCAGCATGCTCTGAGCTTTGCTGAGTTCTGCTCATAAAAACATAGAACCAGCCGGGCATGGTGGTGTCTGCCTGCCATCCCAGTACTTGGGTGGCTGAGACAGGAGGATCGCAGATTGGAAGTCAGCCTCAGCAACTGAGTGAGATTCTCAGCAACCTAGTGAGGCCCTGTTTGAACATAAAAAGTGAAATAGGACTGGGGTGTAGCTCAAAGGTAGAAAGACGCTGGGTTCAATCCCCAGTACCATCACAAAAATATACACACACACACACACACACACAATGGGGACCACTACTCATGCATTTACTCATTCTGACAGTCAACTCTCCCCATAAATGGACACATTCAGTAAAAACAGGAATAGTATTTCCTTTTCTCTTTTTATTTTTTATTTTTCGGTACTGGGGATTGAACTCAGGGGCATTCTACCTCTGAGTTCCACCCCCCCTTCATTTATTTGTTATTTATTTATTTGTTTGTTTGTTTATTATTTATTTATTATTTATTTCCGGGGATTGAACCCAGGGGCATTCTACCTCTGAGTTATATCCCCAGCCACCATTCTTTTTTTTAAAACAGGGTCTTGCTAAGTTGCTAAGACATACCTCAAACCTGCAATCCTCCTATGTCAGCCTCCCAAGTACTGGGATTTCAGGTGTGTGCCACCACTATTGGCTCTATTTTTTTTTTTATCTTAAAACAAGGTCTCTCTAAGTTGTGGAGGGCCTTGCTAAGTTTCTGAGGCTGGCCTCCAACCTGCGATCCTCCCATCTCAGCCTCCTAAGTACTGAGATGACAGGCATGTGCCACCACACCCGGCTGGAATTTCTATCTTTTGTACCTCAAAACTCATGGCATTTTGCAAAGTGCCAAGTATAGCAGGAACTCAATTAATATTTTGTCAATTAACAGTCCAAGAAACAGAGATTGGCCCTTTTAAAAGCCCCTTTGTCTGTTTAACTTACAGAGATTTCGGGCTTGACTGTAGAAATTTCATGATTCCCTTTGATTCTACCAAGCTGTAGAATTAGGGAGAAGACAACGTATGAGAGGATCAAGGTGTGGAGTCATTGTTGAGACGAGGAAGTCCAGAGACGGAGAATGCTCTGAACAGGTAGAGAAGAGGGATTCTTGAAGACGCCATATTGCTGACAATGTGTTTGATTGATAATGCCTGACTACCTCTCTCCTGGGGTTTGATTGATAATGCCTGTCTACCTTTCTCCTCATCTCCTGAGATGACTATAGAACTTGGACCCTCTTGTACAGAGAAGCTATAAAATCAACAATTTCTCTTACTACTTCTGGGTTGCAGCATATATCTTACATTCAGACAAGTGAATCTGCCCAGAGAGAAGAAAGAATGGGATTCTAACATATAGTGGGCCCTGAGGATACACCCCGATGTGTTCATAAGATTTTCTGCATCATCTACAGAAAGCTCCGGTTATTTTTATTTTTTCTTCTGGCACTGGGGACTGAACCCAGGGGCATTCTCTCTCCAAGCTACACCCCCAGTCCTATTTTATGTTTTATTTTGAAACAGGGTGTCACTAAGTTGCTGAGACTGGCCCCAAACCTGTGATCCTCCTGTCTCAACCTCCCAAGTACCGGGATTATAAGCATGCACCACAACGCCCAGGTATCTTTTGGATCAAAAGCTAGCTTGAGTTATTCTGGGAATAGGAATGAAGGTATAAGATAGAAAGTTCCCAAGTTAGCTGGGCGTGGTGGTACATGTCTGTAATTCCAGTACTTGGGAAGCTGAGACAGGAGGATTACAGGTTCAAGGACAGCCTCAGGAATTTAGTGAGATCCTCAACAAATTAGTGAGACCCTGTTTCCAAATAAAAAGACCTGGGGTTAGTGGGCTGGTAACACACACCTGTAATCCCAGTCCTTGGGAGGCTAAGAGGAGGATTGCAGGTTTGAGACTAGTCTCAGCAAGTTAGCAAGGCCCCTGGCAACTTAGTGAGACCCTGTTTCAAACTAAAATAAATAAATAAATAAATAAATAAATAAATAAAATAGGGACAGAGGTGTAGGTCAGAGGTAGAATATCCCCCAAGTTCCATCCCTAGTACCCCCACAAAAGGGCTGGAGGTAGAATGCCCCTGAGTTCAATACCTAGTACCAAAGTCCCCAAGTTGATATATTAATATGTGATAATAGTTTAAGACCTTCTGAGGTCTTAAACTGACTTATCATGCTCCATCCTCAAATGGCTATGCTATTTTGGCCCCTAAAGAGAACAAAGAACTTCTTTAAATAAAGGTGTTTTTTTTTTGTTGTTTTTAGTACATAACTTTTTTTTTTGGGGGGTACTGGGAATTGAACCCAGGGGCATTCTACCCCCAAGACACACCCCCAGTCTGATTTTATTTCTTAGTTTGAAACAGGATCTCACTACATTGCTGAGGCTGGCCTTGAACCTATGATCCTCCTGTCTGCGCTTAAAGTACTAGGATTACGAGTGTGCACCACCATGCCTGGCTCTGGAGCATATAATGAAGGTACAGATTGGGAGCAAATAAATATGCATCTGTTTCTCAGTGGAGCAGAATGGAGATCAAGAAAAGGCTCAAGTCAGATACTGCTCCCAGAATTGACAAGCAAGTTTTTTGTTAAGTTTATTTCTCATGTCCAAACTTTGGAATAACTGCTGTATTCATTCAGCTGCAAGGCCTGTCAATCAATGGTGTCTACTATGTGTATTCTACTAGGTCTCATAGGAAGGAGAAACCAACAGCCAGCCAATGTCTTAGCTTGGCATTCAATGCCATCTGTTATCTGGCCCCGGCTGGCTATTTTAGCTTCAACTGTGTACACTGACACCCATGGGATCCAATTCTCTAATCTGTAACTGCTACCTGAGTGGATGACAGTTCTTTCAAGATGTGGAACCTCAAAAATCACTTTTCCTCTCATCTTGCTTGACTAATGTCTCAGACAACATTGTCACTGTTGTAATCCAAGATGACTAACCACACAACTTAAAGGAAGGAAGATTTCTTTGCTCACAGTTTTTGGAGATTTTGGGGCTCAGTCCATGTGAGGCTGGGTCTGTGGAGTTCAGGACATGGCAGCGGGAAGCAGAAAGAGGGAGAGAGCAAAGACTCTGCTCTCACATCACAGAGGCTGGAAGCAGAGTCAGCAAGCAAGGGGATTCAAAGACACAAACACGGTCCCTAAGGCCACAGCCCAGGGACACACCTTCTCCAGTCACACTCCACTGACCTAGGTGGCCACCCAGTGAATCCATTACAATGGATTCCATCCACTGATGAGATTACAACCCTCATGATTCAATTACATCAACTCTGAACATTAAACCATAAGCTCTTCAGGGGACATTCTATACCTAACCATAATTACCAATGACAGAAATATTCAAAACTGAACATATTCAAGCATAACTTCTTCATGATTTATTTCTAGTTCTAGTCTATTTGTGTGAATGCACACCTGTAAAACACCTTGCGGAGCCGGGCATGGTGGTGCA
>PVJS01009526.1:0-50149 GCA_004027185.1 Glis glis
AGGGCCTCACTAAGGAGAGAGAGAGAGACAGGGAGAGAGAGACAGAGAGAGAGCTGAGGCTGGCCACGAACCCGGATCCTCCGGTCTCCGCCTCCCAAAGTACTGGGATTACAAGCGTGCGCCACCACGCCCGGCTTCGAGACCCTATTTCAAAACAAACAAATAAAAAAAATGTTTAAAAAGGGCTGGGGGTGTAGCTTAGAGGTAGAGTGCCCCTGGATTCAATACCTAGTAACACACACACACACACACACACACACACACACATAAAAAAGGCTGGGAGTATAGCTCAGAGATACAGTGTCCCTGGGTTCGATCCCCAGTACCGACAACAACAACAACAAAAAGACCTGCAGATGTCTAGCAATAAATTGGGTTGTGCCTAAATGTACTGAGCTCCCCATGCAAGGGTTTTTCCAAGAATAGGTTTTTCAAAGGAGTTGGGGAAAAAAATTGGTTGGTTTTTGTTTTGTTTTGTTTTTGTAGTTTTGGGGATCCAAGACCTTGAGCATACTAGACAAGTGTTCTATCATGGAGCCACATTCCCAGTCCAGGAAATTGATCCCTCCTCCCTTTCTTGGGAATTGAGCCCAGGGGCACTCTACCACTCAGCCACACCCCCAGCCCTTTTTATTTATTTATTTTTAGTTTGAAATTTGGTCTTGCTAAATTGCCCAGGCTGGCCTCAAACTTGGGATCCTCCTGCCTCAGTCTTCTGAATAGCTGGGATTATAGGCATGTACCACTGTGCCTGGCAGGAAATTGATTTTTGAAGTGAGAAGGGTTTGCATACATGTTTGGGGATTTATTTGAAACCCTTAACAGAAAGAAAGCTTTGCTCTGGTTCTGAGCCTGGCCCATGAGGAGTGTTACAGGTGGAGTCTGTGATGCCAGCCCCTGGGGAGGGTGGGTATTGTGAGGGTCATGTGGGCGGAGGGGAGGTTTGCAGTAGAGAGACTTAAGGCAGGTCACAGCAGCATCGCTGTTGCCATGTTGTCATTAGCAACTGTTTATTCCACATACTTATAAGTGCCAGGCACCAGGTGAAGTGCTTTCTCATCTTATGGTGTGCTAATGATGTTTCTAGGCATTGGGTGCTACTGTGCCCATTTTACAGAAGTGGAAGTCGGGCCTGAAACCCCAGGCCTATCTGATTCCAGACCCCTGTCACCGGCCTCTGTAATGCACCTCACAAGCTGCTTCTCATGCGCTGGCTCAGGATTTGCTGAACTAGAGAACCCAGCTTGGGAAACAGCTGTGCTGGGGTGGGGCTTCTTTGCCAGGCTCTGGGTGAGGCACCCAGTCCCCTGCCCTGGAGGAATGAAATTTTTCACAATTCCAGTTGTTGAGCTAGAAAGCAGTGTCTCTTTGGCTGGGTGATGTTCTGACAGCCAAGGGACTTGCAGCCTCCTGGGAATTGTGCCCCAGGCTGTTAGCTCCCTCCCTTGGGCAGGGGTTGGGCATCTGTGACATGCAGCACTGCTGGCTGCAGGGCTCCAGGGAGGGCTGGGGCATGGGTGGCTGGGTGGCTCCTGCCTGAGACCAAGTTCTGTCCAGAGCCCTCTCCGCCTCACTGTTTGTGCCACTCGGAGGAAGTGGTCAGAGGCCATCCTCAGTGGAATGTCCGTCATTGCGGAGAGGAGCCACTAGCACTTCACCAAGGAGGGAAATTTGAATTAATGGACGTTATGTTCATTACTATAATGTGATGACTAGCGTGCTCAGAGTTTTACATGCTTTTTTAGTGTTCACAATAACCCCATCAGAAAGGACTTGTCATCCCCATTTTACTAATAAGAAAACCCAGGCTCAGAGAGGTTGAGCAACCTTCCCACATCCATCCAGCTGGGCAGGGCAGCAGGCCAGGGTGCCGTCCTGGAAAGCATTGCTGGAAAGAAGGAAGGACGGGAAGGAGGAGGGAGGGAGGGGGAAAAAGGAGGGAGGAAAGAGGAAGGAAGGGGAGGAGAGGGGAGAGGGGGAAGGGAAGGGAAGGGAAGGGAAGGGAAGGGAAGGGAAGGGAAGGGAAGGGAAGGGAACTAATCTCTGGGAAACATCTATTGAGATCGTGCCAGGCATCATGCTAGGTTCAGTCTGACATTCATTGTTTCAGCAAAGTTAATCCTCATGACAAGCCTCCAGAGTTTCTGTCCCCACTTCTGCAGATGAAAAACTTTAGGCTGGAAGAGGGTAAGGAATGTGCTCCAGGCCACAGAACAAGAGGGAGTGGAGCCAGTGATCAGATGTGGGTCCTGCTGCTCCAGCACCCATACTCCTCCTGGGGGAGTAGAAGTTTCTCTTCATCAGTCCTGCCTGAGGTTTGCAAATCAAGGGGGCCAAGGCTCCGGGCTGCTCCTGTGCCCTTGTGGCACCAAGCTCGGCCACATCAGCCATGTGTGGATCTGTTCCCGGGCTGAGCGGTGTGAGGCAGGGACCCTCCACCATCTCCCTGCTGTGGGTACCTGCCTTGCAGGCCACCATCGGCAGGCTTGTAAACAGCCCTGTGGCCAGACACATGTCTTCACCACCTCCCCCCAGCTCTATGCATGGAGTCAGGACCAAAGCTGTCTCCAGCAATGAGTTTGCCATTGCTGAGCCTCCAGGAGTTCCAGCAGCTGGGGGGACTTAGCAGGGCAGGGTGGGCTGCAGCCAGGGCCCTCTGCTCCTTTCCCCGGGTCTGTGAACAACTAGAGTAGCAATGCATTGACAGGGCCAAGGTCAGAAGAGCAGAAGTCAAGGCCCAGAGATTGCATGGCCCCATTTCCTTACCAGAACAATTACCCCGCCTGCCCGACATGTTTCCCAGGCATTTTGTGGCATTCAGGCTCCTTGGAGTTCAAGTTGATCCCATCTGGCCCCTTGGCAGAAGTTTGGCTTTGTCAGGTCTAAGTGTGCCAACTGCAAGGACACGAAAGCCCCCAAGTGTCGACTTGAAGCATCCGTGGGAACCACAGCCTAGTTACTCTCTCAAGACCTCAGTGTCTCCCCCTCCCCTCTGACCCCTTGTTATGTCCTTGGTCTGGTGTGTGACCTTGAGGGGTGGGACTAAGTCTTCACCATTTCCTTTGTCAATTCTGCATGGCGCTTTTGTTAGGTTGTAGAGCCCTGGTCAAGCATCTGATTAGTTCCTCTGGCCCCCTTCTCAGTATCCCTGCCTTTTGTTTTCTATTCCCTCTCTTGATTCCTTGTTATACATTTAAAAAAAAAGCAGGGGGGTGTCCCAAGAAGGTGGCAGGCTTCCTGCTGTGCAGGTGTCCCCCTGTGGCCTCCCCTGGACCCTAAGTTTCTCTGCTTGTCACGAATTAATTCATTTATTTATTTTGAGGCAGTGGAGAGAATGGTTCAGAATTTCTCCCCTGGATCCAAACTGCCTGGGTCCCTAATCCAAACTCCAGCCACCAGCTGGGTGACCTCAGGCATGTTTACTAACTTCGTTGTGCCTTAGTTGGCTCATCTGTAAAATAGGGATAGATAAGTAAGCACCTCCAAGGGATGTTATGAGGATTAAATAAGTTGATGCAGGTCAAGTCTTTATAATAGGGGCTGGCCTGAAGTACGACGTGCTGTTTTAGTATTTGTTATTATTTGTTTCCATTTGACTTAGTTCCATACTGCTCCAGGGACTGGGCGTTGCACCAGAGACATGATGATGAAGACAAGGTCTCTGCTCTGGTGAGATGGACAAGCAAACAGGCAGCCACAACACCGCACGTTAGGCGCTGTGGCTGGGGAAGGCTGGTGTCAGGAGCATGCACGCATGGCACGGCGTGCCAGCTGCTGAATTCCCACCCCAGGCCGTGTGGCCCTCTGAACTTCCGCTTTCTTTCTCCCAAGGAGACACAAGCTGATTTTTCTGGATTAGAGGATGGATTTTCAGAAGCTGGGAACTCACCTGTGTAGACTGCCTATATATACAGACTGCCTCGTATAGACTGCCTCACCCCTGCCCTGTGGGAAGGGTGAGGAAGGGCACCAAGCGAGCCCTAGATTTGGCAGGGGAGTGGGCAGGGGTGATTGGCAAAAACTGGAGTGTAACCAAAACAGTGGCTTGACACTTATTTCTCTCTAGAAGCCTGCCTTCATGAAGTGTCGCCCATCCAGAACTTTCTCTTCTGCCCAGGGAGAGTGCAGAGTCCCCTTACCAAGGGAGGGAGTCACTTTATAGAAAGGACAGGTTTCTGGACTAACCAATGCAGCCAGGGCCTCTCAGCTCATGGTTCTCTGCAGGTGCCAACAGCTGCTTCCCCTCTTGCTCCCCGCTCTATCCAAGCTCGACATCTGCAGAGGTACTGCTGCCCTGGCCTGCTCGCTCATCACATCTCCCCGACCTCTCACTGTCTCTTTTTCTCTCTTAGAGAGCAACAGTAGATTGTTCTGGAAAGGTCTGGATTCAACCCTGACTCACCTCCTGCCAACTTCCTTACCTGGGCAAGTTACTTAACCTCGCTGAGCCTTGCTTTCTAATCTGCAAGATGGGGATAAGGAACCCTGCCTTACAGACTTACTGACTTACATGTTAGAGTAACATGCCCCAGTGTCTTCTCAACTCCAAAGCATGGCAGGAATGTTTACTGTTTTGTTCCTCAGCCCTCTGGCAACGGCCTTGCCTTGTGCGGTCCCACATGCGGCTCTTCATAATGTTCACAGGCCGCATCTACTCACAGGCCGCTTTCTGAGTCTCTCCAAGCAACAAGCTCTCTTCCCTCTTCTCTGTCCTCGGTTCGTACCACCAGGCCCCATGCCAGGGACATGCGTGTTTCCCAGGCTCACTCCTGTCTTTCTGTCTCAATCTCAGCATTTGCAGAATCCACATTTATCCCCACAAAAGTGGCCTTCTGAGCCAGAGCCTTCTGCCCACAGTAGACCGTGAAAACCCAGAGCAAGACAGAGAGAGTGAGAGCGAGAGAGAGACTTGGGATTGAACCCAGGGGCATTCTACCTCCGAGCTATACCCCCAGCCGTAATTTATTTTTCATTTTGAAACAGAGTCTCAGCTGGGTGTGGTGGTACACGCTTGTAATCCCAGTACTTGGGAGGCTGAGACAGGAGGATCGCAGGTTTGAGGACAGCCTCAACAAGTAGTGAGACTCTCAGCAACCTAGCAAGACCCCGTTTCAAAATTTAAAAAAATAAATAAAAATAGGGCTGGGGTGTAGCTCAAATGTAGAATGCCCCTGGGTTCAATCAAAACAAACAAATAAACAAAAGAAACAGGGTCTCACTAGGTTGCTGAGGCTGACTGTGAACTTGTGATCCTCCTGTCTTAGCCTCCCAGGTACTGGGATTACAGGCATGCACCATCATGCCTGGCTCAGATTTTTTAATATTAAAAAAATTAAGCTTTACTAGTATATATCCTCACTGGTCTGTCTGTACGTCAGATTGTCACATTTCTTTGGTATGTGATGTGTCCTCAGGGACGGGAGATTCCAGGAGATGGGCAAGTCCTCGTGTTTGTCATATTACAACATAGTGCGGTTCCCAATGCTCAGTTTACTGGACTTTTATGTTGTCTGGTGTTAACTAAACAAACTCTCACAAAGTGAAGAAATGACTCTTTAAAAATTCCCGCAAAGAAACTGTGGATTTGAAATAATACTCATACCATAATTGTAAGCAATCATGAAAAGTATAATGCTGATACTTCTCATGATAACATGACTCTAAAACTTCATCAGCCACATTACAAGGTAAAAATAAGGATGGCCTATCAGATGTAACCCAAAATGTATCCCAAGAGTTAAATGATCAAGAAGGATATATGAAGTATAGATCTACATCTGCATCATTAACAGCAGACCTTGCCTTAAAAGTATAATGTGCCTGGAGTGAACGGCCAGTGATGGAATAAAAGCTACCGCAACTCGAAAAAAATGGTAAAGCCTGAGCCGCTCAAACTTGCCTGTACAATCAGATGAAAGTATAAATATTTCAACATATCTCTTGGTATTTGTAAGACTCTATTTCAGTAGGAAAACATGAAAAACTTATTTATAAGCCACTAAAGAAAGGAAGAACCAGAGAAGTATATTCTCAACAATAAATAACTTTTTTGGATAAAATTAAGCTTTACCAAACCTCTCTGTAAGTGTAACCAGTAGTGCTCGACTGGAATAAAAAGGCATTGGAGAACCAGGTGTGGTAAATCCAGCACACAAGCCACATGCCTGGAGTCTCAGGTACTCAAGAGGCTGAGGCAGGAGGATCGCTTGAGCCCAGGAATTGAAGGCCAGCCTGGGCAACACAGTGAGACCATGCCTCAGAAAAACAAAAACAAAAAAACTAGGGTGAGGTGGCAGGGAGGGAGTCAGCGACAAGCTCTTGCTACAGGGAGTCAAAGCCAGAAGACAATGGCTACAGGAAGTTATCGTGCGCTAACTTCACAAAGCAAGCCTTATAGGGTCTAGATGGAACTTTGCATGGAATACAGTCTGTGAAAATTGTTTGTACCCCTTGAGGACTGCTGGCTATGTCTTGGCAGAAACTGTGAAACTTAAGATGAGTTCTAATGTTTTTTTTTCTTTTGTGGTGCTGGGGATGGAACACAGGCCCCCACCCATGCTAGGCAAACATGCTACCGCTGAGCTACATCCCCAGCTGCTGCCTCTTTTTTTTTTTAATAAAAAAGATGCCGTTCTGTGCTTGCTGCCCTTTGCTGTGATGACAGAGGACTGTTGATGTGCTACCTGCAAGAGTTCTCCAATAAGGTGGACACACTTGTCTGTCCCTCCAAAGTAATGGGGAGGTTTCCCCTGTTTTTATTTAATGTCAATTGCTTGGGGTTTTTTTTCTCCTCTGTGAAATAAGAGGGAATGTTGTGAAACTGAGGTAGGTTGTATATCAGCATTAAAATACTGGTAGTCATTTCCTCATTGGTCAATCTGCAATCAGACATTTCCTGGGTATCTGTAATTATTTCCAAATATTATATTGCATACAATGAATATAGTAGAATATATTATATGTGTGTGTATATGTGTGTGTGTGTGTGTGTGTGTGTGTGTGTGTGTGTGTGTGTGTTACTAGGGATTGAACCCAGGGACATTCTACCTCTGGGCTACACCCCCAGCCCTATTTTATTCTTTATTTTGAAACAGGGTCTCACAAGTTGCAGAGGGCCTTGCTAAGTTCCTGAGGCTAGCTGCGAACCACGATCCTCCTGTCTCAGCCTCCCAAGTACTGGTATTATAAGTGTGTACCACCACACCCAGACTGTATATAATAACTATATATGAGGTATATAATCAGTTAGATGAAAAAATGATTTTCTTTGTAGTATTTTAAAAAGTGTGGGTTTTTTTCTTTTTTGTGGTACTGGGGATTGAGCCCGGGACATTCTACCTCCAAGCTACACCCCCAGACCTATTTTATTTTTATTTTGAAACAGGGTCTCGCTAGGTTGATGAGAGTCTCACAACTTGCTAAGGCTGTCCTCGAACCTGTGATCCTGCTGTCTCAGACTGTCAAGTACTGGGATTACAAGCATATGCCACTACACCTGGCTCAAAAAATGTTTTTAACTGACAAAAAATTGTATATATTTATGGTGTACAACATGATGTGTGTTTTTGTTTGTTTGTTTTGTTTTTGGAGTACTGAGGATTGAATCCAGGGACATTCTATCTCTAAGCTACACCCCCAGCCCTATTTTATTTTTATTTTGAAACAGGGTCTCGCTAGGTTGAGAGTCTCACTACTTGCTGAGGCTGTCCTTAAACCTGCGATCCTCCTGTCTCAGCCTCCCAAGTACTGGAATTACAGACATGTGCCACCATGCCCAGCTCAACATGATGTTTTGAAATATGAATATGTTGTAGAATGGCTAAATCAAACTAATTAACATGTTACCTTGCATGTAATGTGTACATTGCACTACATGCAAGGCAAAACACATGTTAATTAGCTCAATTATTTTGGGGTGCCTTTTTGTGGTGAGTACACTTAAAATCTGCCCTCTTAGTGATTTTTAAGTATATAACACATTGTTAGTAATTATACTCACCACATTGTATAATAGGTCTCTTGAACTTATTCCTCCTATTCAAAATTTGCGCCTTTCGACCAAGGTCTCCCCACCCCCATCCAGCTCCTGGTAACCACCATATACTCTCTGCTTCTGTGCTTTGCCTTTTTCAGATTCCACACAGAAGTGAGATCATCCTGTATTTGTCTTTCTGTGCCTGGCCTATTTCACTCAATATCATTTTGAGTAGAAGCGCGGTGGGCTGAGAGGCGCCTGGTGAGAGCGAGGTGGCACAGCTGCCAGGCGATGGCTTGGGGGCCCGGCTGAGTGGGCTGGACATCTAGACTGCACCCCACTTCCCAGCATGGGTGACGGAGGAGCCCAAGCACCCTCCACTGAGACCTGTCTGTGTCTTCACCCCTCAGCCTCCCCGGTGATTGAAAACGGCCAGCTGGAGTGTCCCCAGGGGTACAAGAGACTGAACCTCACTCACTGTCAAGGTAAGGGTGACCCAGGTCAGGGCGGGCTTGGGGAGGGGAGTGGCAAGGCCTGCAGATGCAGGGGCAACACCACCCCAGGAAGGAGGAGCTTCTGCCTCCGCTGGGTACCTCGAAGCCACAGCTTGGGGGCACTGCTGGGGCCGCTGGTTTCAGGGGCCTAGGGAAGTTGGGGACTTGTTTGAGAGTGATGGAGGGAGCCCCCCATCTTCACCCACCTCCTCCCAAAACATGGCCAGGTGCACCCTGGTGCTGCATGTGCTGGGTTGGAAGTGCCACCCCTGTCCCCACACATTCACTCACCTGCAAGGATGGTGTCCCTGAAGCAGGAGGGGTGTCCGCCAAGGAGAGATCAGGTCAGCCTGAGTGGGTGGGGACCTCTGTGGGATTTTCCCAAAGCGCCTTTAGCTGTTCAGACCTCCCTCCCATCTGCCTCAACCCATAGCCAGGAAGGGGCCAGGGGAGGGCGCAGGTGGCAGGGTTGGGGACTGTGAAGCCCACCTCTGCCCTGTTCTCACTGCCCTGACTCATGGGTTCTGTGGACCACCTGGGGTATCTACTTAGAGAGCCCACAGAGGAGCCAGGCCCTGGGGCACCTTGGGGCAAAGAGGAAAGGAGGGGCTCAGCAATGGTTTTGTCACTATTAGAGGGAGTGGGACCTGGGTGGCCAAGGGGCCAGAAGCCTTTGCTGAGGGCCAGCTGCTGCCACTGGGCAGACACAGGCTCTGAGCAGGAGTCCCTGTGGACTATGGGCCTGTGACATGAGCAGGGCCTCTTGCCAGGGAGAGGCTCTTGGGGCTGCCAGGGTCAACGGGGAGCGGAGGCAGCTTCCCTTTGGAGAACTTCCACAACTGGACAAATAGTTGACTACATGGCTTGCTTTGGGCGAAGTTGGATAGGAGATGGAGGTTGCCCCAGATGATCCCTTAGACCCTCCCTGGGAGGTTTCTTCAGGAGAGAGGACCCCGAGGAAGCCTTGGTGGCTGGTTGGCCACCTGTGGGGTACCAGGCCACAAAGAATTTCTGGCCTGCAGGTGCCTGGACCAGGAGAAAGGGAAGGCCTCTGGCCCAGCCTGGCCCAGGATTAGACTCCCGTGGGGCAGTGGGCTGAGGGCCCCGTGAGCAGTGTGGGGAGAACTCTGTAGTTTTGCCCTTGGTGGCCCAGCAGGACTATTCATATCTAAATTACCCCCAGTGGCTTCTCCTCCTATTAGATTTCCCAGTCTGGAGATTTATGGTTATTCTCAGGATCCCAAATGAACCCCCTGCCCTCCTTCTACAAAGCCCCTGGGATATAGGATTCCAAGCCCCACCCCCCAGAGGGCCCTGTCCCTGAAACCTCCCCTGTCCCACATCTATGACTGTGGTCCCCATATCTGGGGAGGGGCCTACCTATCTCTACACCCACATGTACCATCCTCCTCTCTCTCCAGCCTTCCTTCCTATGTCCATAGAATACAGGAAGGGGAGGCTATGAGCAGCACCCCTGCGCAAGGTGCTAACTAAGTACATGGCAATAGGCGAGATGCAGTTCCTGCCCCAGGTGAAAACAGATACCTAAACAATTCCATCCTGGAGAAGGTTCTTATGGATGCCATGGGATCCCATGGTGGGTCTCCATCCCAGACTGGGAGGATCAGGGAAGGCTTCCTGGAAGAGAGGGTACCCAAATCAAGACTTTAAAACTGAGCACATGTTGGTCAACTAGAGGAGGCACAGGCCTTCCAGGCAGACGGAACAAGCAAAGGGACAGTTTGAGCTGGCTGGAGCGTCTGAGAGGCACCGGGCACGCAGCCTATGTACACACAGGTGGTAGATGACTCAGGCAAGCCAGTGTCTCATTCGAATCACCTGCTCACCGCCGGCTTTGGGAAACAGAGAGGGCCTTAGATACAGTGCGATGGTTTAGGGGCTCCCTCTAGATGAGGAGGAGCCCAGAGGCTTCTCAAGCAGAGGGGAGGCATCAGGTTTGTGTTCAGAAGTACACTCTGGCCAGATCTGGAGGCGTGAGGATCGGTTCCCCTTGCCAGCTCTCAGTGGCATCCCCCAGGCACCTCTGTCCCAGTGGGGCATCCTACCAAGCTGGGTCCTCTTTTGGGCTCTCTTCCTGTGCCAATCTCCCCAAAGCCTGTGGGCTTCCTGGGTTATCACCTGGCCCTGGAGATGGCTGCCCCTCAGGAAACTTCATGCTCAGCGTCTGTGCTGCCATGGTGCTCCTCAACAGAGGGGCCCCCATCTTCTTGGAGCTTAGTGTGCAAGGGTTCCCGAGGACCTCCCCTGGGCAGGAAGAAGTTTGTGGCCTGAGAAGTGTTAGACATCGCAGAGGAAGCTGATGAGCCTCCTCACCCGAGGGAGAGCCAGGACCTCCACCGGGCCTGGGAGGTGCAGCTTGCCTGAGGCAGGGGGTTCAGGAGGGCCTGCAGACACGCCCGCCCAGGCCCTGCCTCTGCCCATCCCTGGGCACCCTGCTCCTCCCTTCCCCTTCCTTCAGCACCACCCTCGGCCTCTTCCTTCCAGTTCCCTCCATGCAGACTCATTGGTCCTGGACTTGCAGAGTTGTCAGGGACTCTCGAAGAAGGCTAAATAGGAGGAACTTGGTTACCCATTTGCCACCCTCCAACCTAGACAGTCCCCTTTGCCTGTTCCCTCTGTATACATGCCATTTGCTAGAGTTACCAGAGTTGAATGACTCGGGGCAAGTCGCTCCTGGAGCCTCAGTTTCTTCATCTGTAAAATGAGGACACATGGTCTTACTTGATAAAATTCTTCATGAGCATGAAATGGGGCTTCGTATGTTAAATACCAGCACAGGATGCAACATAATAGGCATTCCCTAAGCGTTAGCTCTTATTATTAGGATCATTACTACATGCAAGTTATTGCAAACCAGTGGTTGGCAAATCTCTTATATTATCCTTCCAAAATCACCATCTGGTAGTTACCCCATTTTACAAATGAGGAAACTGAGGCACAGAGAAGGACCACACTTAATAAACAGCAGCTCTCTTTTCCTCATTGCTCTATTTGGAGAAAGTATTCAAAGATCCCTGCGCAGCCCCTCCCCACCATCAGGTCTCCGTGGGGTGGGCGCTCGGTCATCTCTTCCACCTCTACAGATATCAATGAGTGCTTGACCCTGGGCCTGTGCAAGGACTCGGAGTGCGTGAACACCAGGGGCAGCTACCTGTGCACATGCAAACCTGGCCTCATGCTGGATCCGTCACGGAGCCGCTGTGTATGTGAGTGCTGGTGGGGACCAGGGGTGGGGACAGCCTCTGGGTGCACAGGCCAGGCCCAGAGCAGTACAGTCCCCCAGGCCTATCACCTCATGCCCAGGGCCAGGGTCTGCTGCTCAATTCGGAGCTGGGCGGATGTGCAAAAGTGATCTGCCCAGCCCGCTGGAACAGGCAGTTACTGCCTCTTGTTCTACCCCAGGCTTTCCTTCTGGGGCTTTGCGAGATGGGGCTCATGTTCTCTATTTCTTGCTTTTGCTCTCTGATCATTTCTGTCCCATCTGTGGCCCACTGACTCTGGGGGTATGCGTGTTGCCTCTGCTGTACTGTCCAGCTGAGCCATAGCTGCCTCTTCCCATGCCTGATCTTAGCAGCCGGGTCACGTGGCTGCTAAGTGACCTTTCTTAAAGGGCCATCCAGAGATCAGTGATGCTGCTGCCCCATCCCAGGGCTTTCCCATAATTCCGTGGTGACTACTGAATCCATGTCCATGAACACATATGTGTCACAAGTCATGAACATTAGCATCGTGAATGTGTGTGTGTGTGTGCGTGTGCGTGTGCGTGCGTGTGTGCGTGCGTGTGTGTGTGTGTATGTGTGCATGTACACCCCGGCAGCTCTGTTTCCAGTGACCTCTGTGGTTTCTGGCTGGGAGACGCCTAGGCTGGCAGCCTTCGCAGATGGCAGAGCTGATGCCACAGGCCAGATGGGGCTTTCCTTGGCCAGAAAGGCCTGACCAGAGCTGAATAAAACCAGTGTAGCCTGGCCCCTGGGATGTGGTCACCTCTGCCCAGCCAAGCCCTCCTTCTGCAAACCGCCTGGTACTGGGTCTGGAAAGGCCACAGGGAGGAATGAGACTCTGGTGCCACCCAGAGGGAGCACCCCATAGGCAGGGAGACCAGACCAGAATCTCCAGGAAGAGGAGACACTGAGAGCCTTAGGAGGGGGACCCAGAGAGTGAGGGAGCCCAGAGTGGGAAAGAATATGTCAGGCTGCTATCAAGAAACATCACAGTGACAGCGACATGTAATCAAGGCTTTGAGGGGCTTCCAACACTTCCTTCCCCTCCACATCACTTGATTCCTTTATCAGACAGACAAGTGTGTTTAACATCCAAGGTGACTTTTTTTTTTTTGGTACTGGGGATTGAACTCAGAAGCATTCTTCCTCCAACCTACACCCCTAGCCAATTTTATTTCTTATTTGGAAACAGGGTCTTACTAGGTTGCTGAGAGCCTTGCTAAGTTGTAGAGGCTGGCTTTGAACCTGCGATCCTCCTGTCTCAGCCTCCCAAGTACTGGGATTACAAGTGTGCACCACCACACCTGGCTTTTCTCTCCTTCCCCAGTGTCACTCCCTGCAGCCTTTTCCAATGCTTGGTCTTCATGTGGGTAGGAGGTGGCAGGCATGCTTCTGAGTGTTACCCTCCCTGCATCCAACCAGGGCCAGGACAGCAGTCTACAGGGGCTGGCTCAGCTTCAAAGGAATGGAGCCCTGGGATTCAAAGGGTTAGGGTTAGGGTAAGCCCTACCTTACAATGTCCCAAAGGAACGGGTATGGTGGCTCATGCCTGTAATCCCAGCACATGGAAGGCTGAGACAGGAGGATTGTGGTTTTGAGGCCAGCCTCAGCAACTTAGCAAGGCCCTCAGCAACTTGGCAAGATGCTGTTTCAAAATAAAAAGTAAAACAGGGCTAGGGGTATAGCAAAGGTAGAATACCCCTGGGTTCAGCCTCTAGTATGGAAGGAAGGAAGGAAGGGCACCTGAAGATGCAGGCCTCATGGACTGACAGTTTACCTGTGTATAGCACGTGACTTGTGACAAGGCATTCTCACGTACTTCACTCTGATCTCCATGACACTGTGAGAAAGGTTTATTAGCCAGAAGTCTTTGAGTTGCAAGTGATAGAAACCCACTCAAACCACCTTAAGCAAAAAAGAAAAGAATTAATTGATTCATACACTAGGAAGCGTGAGGGCAGGCGTGGCCTCGTTGGTTTGATCTAGGTACCCACAGTGTTCGGGGTGTTTCTTGCTCTGTCCCATGTCAGTTTCACAGCTCCTTCAAAGGAGGCTGCCAGATGCTCTAGTTCCACATTCTCTTAGTCTTGCAAACTCAATTTTAAAATGGCGCCTCTTTTCTAACACTGGCCCTGGGACGTGCCAGGTAAAGTTCCGAAGCTGATTACCATTGGACCCACTTGGTCAAGGCCCACCCCTCACCCAATCGCTGTGACTGAGGGTGTAGACTGTGCTTCTTCAAGAAGTGGGTCAAGGTTGGGAAAGGGGTGGTGCCCACAAAAACCAGGGCACTTATAGCAGAATACGAGGTGCAGGTGCCCAGCAGGCAGAAATAGAGGTGATATCATTATCACTCTTATTTTATTCATGAAAAAGCTAAAGCCAGGGAGTCATGTAGCTCATGGGGGAGCAGGGATTTGAATGTGGATCATTAATCCCTCTGCTTTGACTGTGGTCCTCCAGCCCTCGCCCCCTGAGAGTCTGGTCTGCCCTCTAAGGAATTAAGCCTCTTCCCACCTGGCATGGCCTCCTCATCTTCCATTCAGATGACATACCAGAGACTATTCTTTAATATTTAATATCAAATTACACGAAAGGGGACACATGGGGTCTCCATTCTTACTTCCTGCTCTCAGGTTCTCACCATGAGGGGGGGAGCCACAGGCCTCGTCGAGTAAATAATATAAGAGGATATTTGGAAACGTTCCACTGTGACCATTCCTCTTAAAGTTCTTGTGAGCACTTTCAGGGCCCCAAATTTCTAGACTAAAGATGCAGGCTAGGCTAGACTGAGCGCATGCGCCAGTCACAGCTGCACCCCCAGCCCTCGATCTGCTCCTTCCCCTCCCACTGACCACCTGCCCATCCCCACGTGCCGTGTCTGTTGCAGCGGACAAGGCCGTCTCCATGCAGCAGGGACTGTGCTACCGGTCGCTGGGGCCTGGCACCTGCGCCCTGCCTTTGGTCCCACAGATCACCAAGCAGATATGCTGCTGCAGCCGTGTGGGCAAAGCGTGGGGCAGCGAGTGTGAGAAATGCCCC
Organism: Glis glis; assembly: GCA_004027185.1. Classification (NCBI taxonomy): domain Eukaryota; kingdom Metazoa; phylum Chordata; class Mammalia; order Rodentia; family Gliridae; genus Glis; species Glis glis. The sequence continues at coordinate 14,754 of PVJS01009526.1, forward strand.
CTGCCTGGCACAGGTAACCCCCTCTCCCTGTTCCAGCTCTGGCCATCGGGGGCTTCCTCAAGCCGGTGGCCATTTCCCCCAGCCGGGGTGGAGCCCCCTCCAAAGTGAGAAGACTCCAAGTCTTCCCTCCCCACTCAAGTTCTTATCCCAACCTGGCTCCCTCCCTCCTTGCTACCACAATTTTCTGGTCCCCCAAAGGGAAGGGAGAGGGGCCCTGGCTCCCTGCGGGGACACTATCACTCAGCTTGTCCCCTGGTTGTTGGCTTTGCAGAGGCCTTCAGGGAGATCTGCCCTGCCGGCCATGGCTACACCTACTCAAGCTCAGACATCCGCCTGTCCATGAGGAAAGCCGAGGAGGAGGAACTGGCCGGGCCCTCGAGGGAACAGAGGCAGAAGAGCAGCGGGCCCCTGACCCAGCCTGCAGAGAGGCAGCCACTCCGTGCGGCCACTGACACCTGGCTTGAAGCTGGGACCATCCCTGACAAGGGTATCTAGGCTGGGGGAGATGCCTGAGGGATTCCCCTTTCCTCTAAGGATACAGTACCTCAAAGAGGCATGAGGCCTCCCCATCCCCTGCCCAGCCATACACGTGCTCGCTACAATGTCTGCAGATGGGTCGTGCAGGTTCTGCAGGCATTAGGTCCCCTGGCCTGGCCTTAGTGCCGGAACACTAACTCCAGCCCAGCTGCCTTGGACCCAGGAGGCGTGGGGCCAAAAAGAGCCTGGGGTTGAGGCTCCCTGGCAGGTGCTCTGGAAAACCATGAAGTCGTGCCCAGGTTACTGGTAACACTGAATGCAGGAGGCCAGGAATGTATTAGGACCAAGTGAACTATGTGGTCACCAAAAGTGCTCCAGGAATCTGGAACAGACAAGGTGGTGAGGACAGAGCCCCAGACATCATGAACGCTGGGCACTGCCAAGCCTGAGAACGGCTCCCCTGGCCCACCACCCAGGGCAGGGGGGCTGAGCGACCCGTGTGACCAGGGGGTGTGGGAGGAAGAGGTGGCAGTTCAGGGAGGTGGGTTACAGGATTGATGGGGTGGACTGGCCTGGAGGGGTGGGACTTCTGTTACTGGAGGCCTTGAAGGAAAGCAGGAGGCTTCTTCTCACCTAGCGAGCTGCTGAGCTGGCCCACCTGCAGGCCCTGTAGAGCTGAGCTTCTGTGCTGGTTGGTCCCCATGGTAGGAGTGGGGAGGAATAGGCAGAGACTGGTAAAAAGTCAATTTCTGTCTGCTGCTCACCCTCTGGGGACATGGTTGGGATGCCAACTGTGTAGCAGCCAGGCCCTGGGCAGAGAGCAAAAGGCTGCCACCTCCCCTCCCACAGCTCATGCTCTTGCCTTTCCCTTCCCAGGTGACCCGCAGGCTGGCCAGGTGAGTCCGACCAGCGAGTTGGGCAAGGGTGGCAGAGAGTGGGACCTGGCAGTCACTGGGGCCCCAGGGCAATATCCCATGAAGGAGGGAAGGAAGAGGGATGGAGCGTATGTTGGATTTTACTTGGAGGAATCACAAAGTGTGTGTATGGGGGGGGGGTCTAAAGACCCTGTTTGTCCCTAAAGGAAGTGAGAACGGCTGTCCCAGTGGAGCAGCCACTGTGCAAGCATCCTCCCACCCCAGATGGTCCGGGCCCTTCTGGAAGGTCGGAGGGACTGTGCCACTCACGTTTTGAGTGCTGCACATAAGGTCTAGAGCTGGGTTCAGTTCATTCTGGACCTGGTGCTTTCTGAGCTGGTTTAGCTCATGCCTCAAGGGCTCCTCTGAAAGGCTCCGGGGGAAGGGTAGGCACAGCAGTGAAGAGCCTCCCACCGCTTCACGGAGAAAAGGGCGCCCAACTCCCTTCTCCCGGCCAGGAGTCCCCTGTGCTCCCAGGACTGGGCATCCTTCTAGAAACCATTCCAGAAGCAGAAGTGTATCTGCGTCCTGCTCTGCCAGGCTGCCAATCCCTAGCCACCACCTGCCCCTCAACCTGCAAACCTCACTGTCTCCAAATGCTGCATCTCCAGAGGGCTTGTTCTCCCCTGGGGCGCCACATCCTGTCCCCCCAGACCACAGCTTTCATTCTGTGTCTTCACAGTCCTGGCCACGCCCCAGCGCCTCTTCACCCTCTGCTGGTCTTCTCCCCTGCTTCCCCGCTGCTTAGCTGCCTCTATCCACAGTGGTGGTGAGGGACACCGGGGAGAGCCCTGGGTTCCAGCTTCACCACACAGGCCCTATAGCTCCAGATACTCTAGTTAACGTCTAGAGTATCTGTCACTCTGCCTGTGACATGGGGATCGTAGCTTTGATATCATACTTGCTGATGCTCCACCATGTGCCAGATGCTGAGCTGGCACAGAACATACATGGCCTAATTTAATTATTATGAGCTACCATCATAAGGTGGTTGAGTAGATTAATGAAGACTGAAGATATAAAGTGCCCAACAGGATGCCTGGCACATGGTAAGAACTCAGCAATACCTGGAATGAATGAAAAATGCAGAGCCGGGCGTGGTGGCGCACGCTTGTAATCCCAGTACTTTGGGAGGCAGAGACCGGAGGATCTGGGTTCGTGGCCAGCCTCAGCGCGCACTCGCGCTCTTGCGCTCGTTCTCTCTCTCTCTCTCTCTCTCTCTCTCTCTCTGTCTCTCTCTCTCTCTCTCTCTCTACCTAGTGAGGCCCTCTGCAACTTCGTGAGACCCGGTTTCAAAATAAAGTATACAAAAAAAAAAAAAAATAGGGCCGGGGGTGTGGCGCGGAGGTAGAACGCCCCTGCGTTCAATCCCTGGTACCGCCAAAAAAAAAAAAAAAAGTGCAAGAGTAAATCGGACAGGAAGGCCAGAGGTGGTCTGAGTGTGGGGGAAGGATGTAGGTCATGGGAGTGAGAGAGGAACCCAACGTGACCTTCTCCCATTTCTGTGCAGGTCACCAGTGTCACCCACCTACCTGCCTGGGTCCCAGGTGAGTCTCTCCTCCTAGCAGCTCCCAGAAAAAAGAGAAGGGAAAGAAAGAGAAAACTTAGTCTAGCTGTGGAGTTACTATACAGGAGCTGATCCATGGGGCTCAAATCAGAGGAGGTTGTAGATGACGGTGGTATGTGAACACTTTCTGGGAACTCTCGACACCTGAGGGGCTGTGAGGTCAGCGAGAGACCCCGTGATGCTTCACAAACATTTTCTGAGCCACCAAACTCTATGCTTTTTTTTTTTTTTTTGGCACTAGGGATTGAACCCAGGGGCATTCTATCTCTGAGTTACACCCCCAGTCCTAATTTTTATTCTTTATTTTGAAACAGGGTCTCACTAAGTCGCAGAGGGCCTCACTAAGTAGCTGAGGCTGGCCACAAACTCGGATCCTCCGAGAGTCTCAGCCTCCCAAGTACTGGGATTACAAGCGTGCGCCACCACGCCCGGCCACCAAACTCTTTTGGAATCTCACGTGCCACTCTGGCTAGAGGGGAACAGGCTGAAGCGGGGTGTTGGTTGGGTCCCCAGAACTCTTTCCTCCAAGGGCCTCATCTTCCCTCCTGAAACTGTGGGCCTGTCTCTCACTAGAGCTGCACTCAGAAACCAGGAGGCTTGCTCTGTCCATAAAATGGGCACTGACACCTGCCCTGCTGCCTCTCGGGCAGTAAGACACTGATCTTTAAAGCACAGTTCTGTAAACCGTAAGTGTTGCAAGCAGAAGGAAAAGAATGTTGAAGTGGGGATCAGGAGACCAGGGCTTCCACAAGCTGGCTGGCCTCAGACAAGTGGCTATTTCTACACACCTCAGTTTCCTCTCCTGTGAAATGGAGGGTGAGACTGGATGTGCACTAGAATTCTCTGACTCTATATGAGACCAGGTCAAGTTTCAAGAGACAAAAAGGACCACGTAGGCTCCACCTCTGCTTCTTGGGAGTCTGAACAGCAGGGAGGAGGGAAGAGCCTTGCTAGCCCAGGGGCTATGGTTCCACCTGCTCCCCTCTGCCCTCTGCAGGGGATGCCATCAGAAGACCAACGCCACCACCGCCTGGACAGAGGATTCCAGAGACTCGGGAAGAAGAACAAGTGACCCCCTCCACCAAAGTGCTGGTGTCAATGGGGCCTCCAGGTATTTGCAGCAGCCTTTGGAGGCTCTCTGCCCCCAACCCTGTGAGGTTTGGTTGTTCAGAGCCAACTCTAGGGCAGGGGTGTGAGCAGAGTCCCTCCCTTGCCTCTCCAACAAGATGAGCGGTCTCCAGCAGATTCCGTCCGCCTCTGCAGCCCTGCCTCATCTTACAAAGAGCACAGGGTCCTCCTGGAGAAAACATAGCCCTGCCGGGGCGATGCTCAAGCCCAGGATGGGAAAGAGAAGGGATCCTTGGAGGAGGGAGTCTTACTCAGAGGTCCAGAGGGAAGGGGCCTCTCGAGAAGGGGAGCAGGGGGAGCCAGGCTCTTGCAGGCTGTTTACCCTGAGTCAGCGAGAGCCCTGGCAGTGGCAGTCACCTGCCCACGGGGAGGGCTATTTCGGGAAGGAACGCAGCTCTATTATCCAAGACTGTCCAAGTGCCTGAGAGCCTGCATTCCGCTCCCCCTGGTCAGCTACAGTGACAGGGGCGGGGGGGGGGGGGGAGATCCTGGCAAATCCACCTTGCTCTGGAATGTGCCCCTCTCAAAGGCTCATTGTCTGGGGACTTGGTTCAAGAGAAGCAAGACTGGTGTTGCTGCAGCTGCTCCCTGGGCCCTCCGCCTCCAGGGACTGGCTGTGCTCCATGACTGGGGTCTAGAGACCCAAGTCACCTGTAGTAGGAGGTGAGGGTGGGGGAGTCCTGAGTTTCCTTCAGCAAAGGAAGAGACCCTGCAGCCTGGTGGAATGGAGCAGGGAGTGAGGGGGTGGCCTTCCCAAGGGTCCTCTGCTGACCTCTCCCAGCGCTCAGAGCTCTGCAGGTGGATAGGCTGGGCAGAGGGGCTCAGCTGAGAGGTGCTGAATCTCTGACAATGGAAATGGACTTGGAGGAAGGGATGGGGTGCAGGGAAGCAGTTCAGGTAACAGAGTTCCCCACCCCAGCCTCAGCCTTGATCTTCCTTCTCCCCTGCCTTCCCCCAACCTCACCCTCTGGACAGATGGGGGGGTAGCCAGTGTGTGTGTTCAATTCAGTATAATTTAGCACATACCATGAAGCCCCCTGTGTATCCACACAGGCCACTTCCAACCCGTTCCCTTGGAGCTCCAGGGTTCTCTCAGAGTGGTGGGTGCAGGGTAGGAGCTAAGACCTCAGGGGGGGACACAGGCTGAAAGCATCATTCATTCATTCATTCATTCATTCACTTGGCACACGTGTCAGGTGCTTCTCTAGTATTAGGGATACAATTCAAAACAGCTAGTCTGCTGTCTACGCAGCCTGAGCCCTGAGTCCCGGTGAGTCTGCCTCTGAACTGTTCCTCAGGTTAGCGCCTGCCTCCCCACATTTTATCACCCAAGGCAGACCCTCATTTAAATGATTTCAGCCTGTTTCTAGGGCCCTCTGTGCCCCCCATGGCAGTCCGTCTGCCAGCTTGCTGCCTGAGTGACCCGAGATAGCTCTGATCACACCTCCTTCCATGCCCCCCTTGCTCACAGACCAGTCTCAAGGTGACATTGAGGGCCCTGCTCAGTTGGCCCCGCCCCCCTCTTCCATTCTCCCCTCCCACCTTTCCCCATGCACCCTACTCACCAGATCTGTCTGTCCAGGGGAAACTGGGTGGGAGTTGCCAGGGAGGGCAGGCACTGGACTCTGTGGAGGAGAGCTGTGCCCACATTCAGGGTGAGGTCAGGCTAGAGGCCTCAGCAGGGAGGCCATTTGCAGGGAATACGGGTTGCTAGAACCTATTAGGTCTCAGTCAGGGGGATGCATTACTGTGAGATCCATCCTGGGTATGCCTCAGGGCCCTGGCGAAGATCCCATGGGGCCATACTTCGTATGGATATGGGAAGGCCTGGCAAAGGTGGAGTAGACTTCTGTTGGCCTTCTGAGGCCCCTACACCCTGACCCCCATGCTCTCCCCACTCCACTCCACTGCCTTTGTCCTCTTCCATACCTCTGCTTTGCTGTCTCCCACAGACATCGATAGATGTGCTGCTGGAGCTACCAACATCTGCGGTCCTGGAACCTGTGTGAATCTTCCAGATGGATACAGATGTGTCTGCAACCCTGGCTACCGGCTGCACCCCAGCCAGGCCTACTGCACGGGTATCCACTCGGGTGTCCTGTGCATTCATTGGGGGGAGCAGGGCTAGGGGACTGAGTCAAGAGTCCAGGCAGCAGAAGGTTAGAGCAGTGCTGGGTGGTTGAAGAGCTTAGGAGCACAGTCCTATGGTCAAAGCTAACTCAACCTTTGGGAGAAGACCAGTCTGTGAGCCCCACCTGATGAGCCTCCACACTCCAAGAGAGTGGGAAGCCACCCCAGTGCACCCTAGCCAACACCTGGCAGCCCTCTGCCCTAAGGCCAGCCCACTCCTCAAACTGGCCATGTTGCTGTCAGCAGAGCAGACCAATGTCTCCACCAGGCCATCCCTGGGGAGAGGTTTGGGGACAAGATAGTCATCACATGTGGGCCTCATTCCTCCCCCTGCAATTTTATTTTATTTTTATTTATTTTATTTTTTGTGGTACAGGGTATTGAATCCAGAAGCATTCTACCTCCAAGCTATACCCATAGCCCCTTCTAAAAATTTTGTTATGAAACAGGGTTTCACTGGGTTGCTAAGAGTCTCCCAAAGTTACTGAGGCTAGTATTGAACCTGCAATCTTCTTGTCTCAGCCTCCCAAGTACTGAGATTACAGGCATGTACCACCATGCCTGGCTATATTTTTTATGCAAAGGAGAAACATCCACTGTGTTCTTGAGGGAGAAAGGAAGTAATCCCAGGACCACTGGGAGAAGGCGACAAGGTTCAGGGAGGAGGTGGTGGCAGTCATCCCAGCCCTTAGGGCCTGAGTGGTCCAATGGGCAGACCCTATGGCTTTCAGCCTTAGAGAGTGCCACCTCCTGGCCTCCTCTACCTCCTTACCTTTCCGTACCACGCAGCACCGTCACCTCGTGAGGGCAGTTTGCTTGCCCTCCCTGACCTTCCTCTGTCCCTCTCTCTGGTCAGATGACAACGAGTGTCTGAGAGACCCCTGTGGGGGGAGAGGGCGCTGCGTCAACAGTGTGGGCTCCTACTCCTGCTTCTGCTACCCTGGCTACACACTGGCCACCTCAGGGGCCACACAGGACTGCCAAGGTAAGCTGAGCCTGCCCTGGCCCTGGGGTGGGCTGGAATGGGCACAGGAGAACCAGTCTTGGCTGGGCCCCTCACAGTGAGGGTGAAAGAGGAACCAGGCATTCACAGCCCCCAGGCACAGTGCTGCAGTGTGGGGAGCTTGGGAGCCATGGAAAGAGATACAGGACTCCGGCCTGGACCTGGGAGGAAGCTGACCCTATGCAGAGACCTCAAGGAGGAATAGGCAGCAATATTTGCAAAGGCCTCAAGGAATTGTGTCTGGAGCCAAAATGGGGTCAGGGAACTTAGCTGGAGACAGGGACCAAAAGCCAGGTCACCAAATTCTGAGCGACAAGGAGCTGCTTTTATTTGGGGGAAAGAGGGCAACCCATGAGGACACAGAGCTGGGACTCCTGGCACACTGGAGCACAGGCGTGCCTTTGAGAGAGGAGCTCAGGTCCCCAGCAGCCTGGAGACTGCAGGGCTCTGAACACCCTGGGAAGACCTGGCCCACAGCTAGGGGACCCTTGGTAAGCACCCTTCTAATGCAAACTCTTTAATATTGTAGAATGCTCCCATATATTTTTATGAATGAGTTCACTAGGAATATAAAAAAACACTTTCCCAGCAGTGCCTTAAGATTCAGTACCAGCAGAGAAGCCTATACCTGGAGGATAGTACTGCCTGGTCTTCCTGGTTCTGCCCAGGGCAGCCCAGTGGTCACTCACACCCCCCAAAGTGTCCCGGGGAGCTGTGCATCCTCCCATGGAGGCTCCCTTGGTTTCTGATACCCCAAAGATCTGGCCTGCAAAATACAAAGCCATCCAAGCCCCTTTCACTTGATTATGGGGAGAAGGGAGGTGGAGGAGACAGACCAGCCAACTCAATGGAAGAGCAGGAGAGCCGTGTGCATCCCTCGGTGAGTGCTCAAAGGTTGAGCACCAGCTGCCAGGCACTGTGCTATGCTCTGAGGACATGGAGATGAGTGAGTGTGAGTGGCGACACTGTGGCATCCAGATGAGGCAGCAACTGGCTTCGTGGGACAGAATTTGGGAAGGTTTCCCCAAGGGGGTGCTTGAGCTGGGGCAGAAAAATAATGGCTACCTTTAGTGAGCATTTATTACATGCGATCCCTGTCCTAAGCACTTGGTTACATAAAGCTCATCGTTCCAACCCATGCAGTCCTTATCCCCATATTATAGTTTAGCAAACTGAGGCTCAGAGAGGTGAATTGAAACACCTGGGGACCTCACACCTAGTTGGGGAAAAACTGGAAATAGAATCAGAGTCACTCTGCTCCAAAGCAAGGTTTGTTTCCAATGACACACTCCCTTACATGCAAGGTGTCAGACACCACCGTGGAGCATGAACAGGAATGGAGGGAGCAGAAGGTATTCCAGGCAAAGGGAGCCATTTCTGCAGAGACCAGAGTAGCATTCTCTGGCATACCCTGGGAATGATGAAGTCAGTGTGACTGGAGTGTGGGGTCCACAGAGGAAGTGGCAAGAGTCAAGGCCCGTTTGGGAAGTGACTCAAGTGCCAGGCTGAAGTGCTTGGACGCCGTCCCATGGGCATGGCAGCCAGGAGAGTTTGTAAGCAAGAAGGGTCATGATTCGGTCAGCTGGCGGTCAGGGAGGTGACTCAGGCAGCAGTGCTCAGAGCAGGCTGGCAGAGCCAGGGGAAATGTGGGGGACAGGGCAGGGGGCTTCTCCAGGTTTCAGCACCCTAGCAGGTATTGTGGCCAGAGCCACTGCTCTCTACAGAGCCAGCCTAGGGAGCTGGCCCAGGACCAGATGTGGCTGCTGTGGGGAATGGTGTCGCCAGGCCTGGCCCTGACAAGGGCCTCTGCTCTGTGCCAGCCTGGGTGTCCAGATGTCTCTGCCAGCCCCAACAGCTGGGGGAGGGGGAGGGGAGGCTCTTGAGGTCAGTTAAGTGCTTTTCCCCATGGGGCTTGGCTGCCACTTGGAGGGCCCTCATCCAGCATAATATCCACTTTCTAAATTGTGCCAGTCTCGCGAAGTGATACCTCATTATTTCAATGATTTAATTTAATACTGGTTTTAACTTATGAATTACTTAATTTATACAATTCATATAAGCCATTACAACTTATAAGTTAATATAAATAATATACATTATTTAAATATTAAGTAAATAAGTATTTAAAATAATATTTATAGCCAGGCGTGGTGGCTCATACTTGTAATTCCAGTACTTGGGAGGCTGAGACAGGAGGATTACAGGTTCAAAGCCAGCCTTGAGAACTCAGTGAGGCCCTCCACAATTTAATGAGACCCTGTTTCAAAGAATAAAATAGAGTTGGGGGTATAGCTCAGAGGTAGAATGCCCCTGGGTTCCATCCCCAGTACCACACAAAAATAATCATAACATTTATATCACTAGTCAGTATGAGCATCTCTTTGCACATTGTCCTTTGGATTTCCTCATCTGTGCATTGCCTGTTCCTGTCTTTTGCGTGGTTCATCAAGGGTGGTTGCTGTTTTTTCTTGTGTCCCTTGTCTTTTCTAGAAGCTTGGCTGGATTAAGATATTGTGACTCTCTCATTTTGTCCTCTATTAACATCCTCGTGTCTTTCTTTGAGCAGAAATCCTTAATTTTGATGTATCAAAATCCAGCCTTTTGCCTTGTTTTTAACACTTTGGGGTTTTATTTTTATTGTTTATGGTACTGGGGATTGAACCAAGTGATATTCTACCTCCAGGCTACATCCTCAGCTCTTTTTATTTTTTGTTTTGGAACAGGGTCTCGCTAGGACTTGCCGAGAGTCTTGCTCTGTTGCTGAGGCTGTCCTCGAACCTCTGATTCTCCTAGCTCAGCCTCCCAAGTACTGGAATTACAGGCATGGGCCACCAGGCATGGGGTTTTATTTAAGAAGTCCCTTCCTTCCTTTGAGTCACAAAATATTCTCCTATACCTATACTTTCTTTCATTAAGATTATACCTTTAAGTTTTGAGGATAGCTTCAGCATCATAGCAACTCTTAGCAACATTGCTATCAAGACTCTGTTTCAAACACAAAAAATAAAAAGGGTTGGGTGGGGACGTAGATCAGAGGTAGAATACCGCTGGGTTCAATCCCCAATGTCACAAAAAAAAAAAGATTATAACTTTAGCCAGGCATGGGGGTGCACACCTGTAATCCCAATACTTGGGAAGCTGAGATAGGAGGATCACAGGTTCAAGAACAGCCTCAGGAATTTAGCAAGACTTTCAGCAACCTGGTGAGATCCTGTTTCAAAACAAAAATGAAAAGGGCTAAGGGTATAGCTCAGAGGTAGAACACCCCTGGGTTCAATCCCCAGTACTACACACACACCAAAAAAAAGTTATAGCTTTACCTTTTATGGGATGCCTTAATCCATCTGGGGTCCACCTTTGCAAAGCAATTAAGAAAATGAATAATGTGGGTTTTTCCATTTCCATTTCCATTTTTCTTCATACAGCAAGTCAGTTTTCCCAGCACCATCTATCAGACTGCGGTCCTAGTCCCACCCATTTAGAGGTTCTTCATCAAGTTCCCACATATGGCTCTGCCTATGAGTTTACTTTTTATTGTGATTAGAGCTTCTCAAAGTGAAGAGCAGTTATTTCCTAATTGCCTGGAGAATTATTGCTATGCAGGTTCCTGGGCCCGCCCCATACAGCAGGGTCCAGATCTGCAGACGGGGGCTACTAGTGTGCAGGAGACACCTTTGCCAGCACATCCGCCATGTACTGGAGTTTTATGAAGGATTGCCCAAATGAAAACACTGTCCATAAACAAAGAGATAGTACTGGACTTCTTCAATAAGCACTTACTGGGGTTCTGAGCTGGGCTTGGGAGACACTGAAATGATAAGGCACATTCCAGCGGTTGGAGAGAAGTAAGCAAGTCAGTGAATAGCTACACTAAGGGCCGCGTCCAAGGGAAGGAGCCTGCGGGCTGGGGGAAGAGGTCAGCTTGCTGAAAGGTGAGTAGGAGACAGTCCAGCTGGTCGGTTGGTCGGTAGGAAACCACTTCAGGAGCGGGAACAGCACATGCAGGGGCTTGGAGACAGGTCCTGTGCGGCCAGGGCTGGGAGGCTTGTGGGAAGCAGGAGCCAGGTCATGAAAGATCTCACATGCCAGGCTGAGGAGCTTGGATTTCGTGGGGTAGGTTTCAAGCTAGAATAATAATGACTAACACTTCTTCAGTGCTTACTACTGCGAGGCAGACAAGGACTCTGAAGTATTTGACCGCCCTGGGGAGGGGCAAAGAGGAGGCCTGGATTAATTTGATTGTGGGGCAGGGAATGGAGAGTGGTCACAAGGACCCAGAGATGATACATTGAGCTGCTGCTAGAGATGGGAGTAGGAATCTGCTGGCCATGGCGATGAGGAAGGACACTCCCCGCAGAGGCATTTGTGTGAACCAAGACTTGGAGTGTTGGCCCATGGAAATCTGCCGTAGCCGAGGTTAGACCCAAGGGTGTTTGTAAATTAGCAAATACCGCAAGGCTGGGCCAGGTTTGTGAGCCAGGCTAAAGTGGGATTGGAGGTGGCAGAGAGCCCCGGTAGGGATTAAGCAGGGGAGTGTCATGACCAAGGCTGGGCTTTAGAGCCATCATGGGGCACCAGAATGCTTTGGACAATGACATAAACCACACCCTTGGCTAACTATAATGGGCATTCTCTCGCTCTCTCTCTCTCTCTCTCTCTCTCTGTCTGTCTGTCTCTCTCCCTTTTTTTCTCTCCTTAACTCCTAACCTTTAATAAAGTCCTTAAGAAGAACACTAGGAGTAAACCTATTGTCAACTAATACTGGGGCCAGAAGTGGGGTGGGGACTTTGTTGGCCTCCTCAGGTGGTGCCATATTGATTGCCACCTGACCTCAAGACCAGCCGTCTCATCAGGATGAAGAAATAGCTGCAGGGCCCCCCAGGGGTCCCCAAACTAGCCATCCCTTGGAAAAAGGAACTCAGGGGTCAGTAGGGGGCCAGTCAGTCTCAGACCTAGCCTAGGAGCCCTCCAGCCAATCACCGCTGTGGTTAGCATGCCTTCCTCGCCTGGGCCCCAGCATGGCGCTTGTTCTTCACCTCTGGAAAGGACACCTCAGGACCCCCTCCAGGGCTGGCTTTGACTCAGGTCTGACCTGTGTGTTCGCAGATATAGACGAGTGTGAGCAGCCCGGGGTGTGCAGCGGGGGCCGGTGCAGCAACACCGAGGGTTCATACCACTGCGAGTGTGAGCGGGGCTACGTCATGGTCAGGAAGGGACACTGCCAAGGTAAGGAACTGGGATGAGGGGTCAGCCTGCGCCCCAAGCACTGCTCACCACTAGCTTCCCTTCCAGCTTGTCCCCCACTGGGTCCCTTGATACTGAGCCCACTCCTATGGGCGGAAATGTCTGCGAATTCGAGCCTTTCCATCCTCTTGGTGATATTTTAGCATCCCGTGAGCCCCCGTAGCAGGGAAGTGCAAATCTACATGTCACCCAGGGAACATTTCCTCTGCCCGATTGCCCTTGTGCTCAGCCAGGTGTGGTGGCACATGCTTGTAATTCCAGTACTTGGGAGGCTGAGACAGGAGGATCGTAGGTTCAAAACCAGCCTTGACAACTTCTCATGGGTCTCAGCAACCTAATGAGACCCTGTTTCCAAATAAGAAATTTTAAAAAATCAGGCTGGGGGTATAGCTTGGAGGTAGAATGCCTCTGGGTTCAATCCCCAGCACCCCCCCCCAAAAAAAAGGAAAGAAAAGAAAAATGTGCGCTCCTTGTGTGGCAGAGGAAGAATCAGTCCATGTAGGAGCCTTGGCCTTCTTGCTAAAGCTTATGAGCCTCTGAGCTCATGAGGGCTGGACCATACCCTTAGATGACTGTGCATGGACACCTGATAAGCACCCAACAAATGTTAGTTATGAATGAATGAAAAGATCCCAGGTCCTTCTCCCCTTTTCCAGATGCAGCTAAAAGATGGCTGTAGCATTGCCAACTGATCTCCTCACAGACTGGCTTGAACCTGCCACTATCATATCAGTCCCGAAAACCTCCTGGCAGCCATGCCACTACCACCTTCCTGCCAGGCTGGGTGTCAAATGCTTGCAGAGCTCCTTGCTCCCAAGATTGGTTAAGACAGGAATGGATGCGGGGAGATCAAAGTTCCCTCTAGGAAAAGCCCTGTCCTGGGTTGGAGCTTAGGTTTGGACTTCGTGCCGCCTCCAGGTTTCCCTGGCCAGGACTTGCTCAGTTCCCGAGGGTCCTGGAGGTAAGGATGAGCTTATGGAGGGACAGCCCCCTTCCCAGTGCTACTACCATGGAGGCAAAGTCCAGAGTCCCTGGAGGTCTTAGCAAAGGAGAGAGGTGGCTGCAGTTATAGGACATACAACTGTCTTTACCCTCAGTGGGTCACCTTCTCCTCTCAGTGCCTCCCTCTTGGTGCTTCGTGTGTGTGTGTGTGTGTGTGTGTGTGTGTGTGTGTGTGTTACTGGGAACTGAACCCAGGGACATTCTACCTCCAAGCTACACCCCAGCCCTTTTAATTTTTTCTTTTGAAACAGGGTCTTGCTAGGTTGCTGAAAGTCTCACTAAGTTGCTGAGGCTGGTCTCGAACCTGCAATGCTCCTCTTATCCTCCCAAGTACTGGGATTATAGGCATGTGCCACCACACCCAGCCATGGTGCTTCTTCTTTAAAACTCAGGCCTACCCATGGTCAGAGCTGGAACCCACTCCCCTGATCCTCATTAGATTGAAAGAGCCAATACAGCTGGGCATTTTCCAGAAGAATGGAGAGCAAAGCACCCACTAAATGGGTGCCTACTATGTGCCAGGTGGCAGTGCTGAATGCTTGGTAGATAACTCATGGAAGCATCACAACAATATTATGAATTTGACATTGGGGATTATTAAGAAAAGCAAAACTAAAGCAAATGAACCAAGAAAATGCCAGAACATTAAGAATATCAGATTTATACTAACCGGGCCATCTTAAGGGCACAGGCTCTGGCACAGACAGACTTGGGTTTGGCTCTTGTCTCACGTCTGGAAATGGAAAATGTCATGCACATCTCAGAGGCTGCAGTGAGGACCAGATAAGCTAATGTGTACAAGGTGCCCAGCTCCACTCTGACACATACAGAGCCTCGGTAATTAGGGGGAAACATCTCCATCGGACAGCCCTGTCCCTTTACATGTCCAGACTCCAGCACCCTCCTCTGGACCATCTCCTTCCCACCCAGAGGAAACGTTCTAGGCATGCACCTCATCTAGGAGGTCAGGCTGAGTTCCTGGCCTGGGCAGACACTCCGAGACTGTTGAAAGAAAGAATGATGTAGTCTGCACACTTCTCCAGGTTTCCATCAGTAACCACAGACCCGGCCCATCACCTCCGGAGCCCAGTCAATTTCCTCTCTCTCTTTCTTCTTTCTCCAATGAAGAAACCACACTCTCCACTGAAACCCAAGGTCTCTGGTGAAAGGCCGAGTGAGTGGTCTGGACAGTGGCCCATGCAACAGTCTCAAAGGCATTTCCATCGTACCAGGATTCTGGGTTCCCACAGACAGGGAGAAGATTCTTCTGCAGACTCCCAGGGCCTGGACTGTCCTCCACCCACATCCAAGTCCCCTAAGCTTCTGGTCACTGCCTGAATGTCCTACCCCCTCCCACCCTATGCCCTCACAAGAAACAGAGGTGGGTGCTCATATACATCCCCATGCAAAGGCTGACCCCTGGACAGAGAAGCTTGGGGACCCTCCCAGTGTATGGACAGCAGGCTGGCAAGCTGGTCTCTGATGTGACTGTATCCATGGGTCCTTTGGGGGTCTCTTCAGCAGCCTTATACTAAGAGGATGATGGGTGAAGTTTTAGGCACATTATCCCATTCTTTGGTCCACAAACATTTGTTGAGTGCCAGCTGATGCCAGCCATGGGCTGGGAATTCAGCAATAAATAGACCGATGGCTACCAAAACATACCATCATCTTAGATTAAAATTCAAACCCTTGAGTAGGCAGAAAAATCTCCACCCAGTGACTGGCTCCAGTCCAGGCACCAAGAGATTGGTGGGACAGCCTCAAGATATCTGGTGATGGAATCCACTCCATCCAGAGTCCTCAGTGGTCTCCTTTGCATTGGATTGGCTAATGGCTCGGTTATATCCACTCCATTCAAGACAGCCTTTCCGTAGCTCAGGTGGAGACGGAAGGGCCACTTTGATCTTCCGCCCTCTCTCTCCCATTTGCTGACAGACCTCTCATGTATGATCCTCACTGCCTGGGACTCTGGTCTGAGGAGGGAAGCCAGCAGTGGCATGCCAGGGAAGACTGGGTTACGCTGCATTAACAAGCTTAGTGACATACAACACCAAGCTTACAGATCTCCTGTGTCCATCATGGGTCAGCTGGGGCCTCTGCCCCATGTTTCCCTTCTCTAGAACTAGGCTAAAGAAATAGCCAGCCTCTGGCATGTGGCCAGTCTTCGTGGGAGAAAGAAAGAGTGCTCTAGAGGGTTGCACACAATTAAATGCTTTGGTCCATGTTATATCTACTCACAGCTCATTGGCCAGAATGGTCTCATGGCCCCACCCAACCACAAGGGACCAGGAGGCACAGGCCTACCTTGGCCCAGAAAGTGGAGATCTAGGATATTTTGGGAACAGCATTAGTGGGTACCATATGTCTCCTTAGTGCCCAGCACCACCAGGTGTTGTATGTGCCACCTCCTGCAGATGTGCTTGGCACATTAAGGGGAGAACAGACTTCACAGTCCTTTCCTCTTGGTAAACCTAATCTTCCTACATTGCCTGATCCCTGTGAGAGAGGCCCAAAGCCTTCACTTTTTTCTCAGCATGGACTTAGAAGGATCTTTGCCTCAATTTCTTTCTTTTCATCCCCAAAGCTTTGTACCCCAAAAGCAGGGATCACTTATCATTCCCAATGGCTTTGAGTGTCCTCCTTCAGGAACCTCAGCCAGGGCCAGCAGGCCACGGTGCTGGATATGGTCCCTTGAATGGGCAAAGTTGGTGGTCTTGGACCTTCAATCTCTCCAGTTCTGTCTCATTCTCTCTTGTCTTTACAGAGACCCTGAGAATGGCCCGGTGGCACCACAACCCAACTAGGGGCTGATAGTCACTCTCTCTCCAGAGATGAACTTTATCTCAGGGTCCCCAAGATTGCCTAGAATTTGCGGGCATCTCCTTGCAATTATACACTTGAATAACCAACCACCTGCCCTATGGATATGTCTTCCTTTTCTGGACCCTGAGAGTCAAGCTTTGGGCTTAAGAGGGTCCCAGTCCCCTGGGACAGAGGCCTTTGATGTGTCCTGGCTTCTTAAGGCCAAACAACCTCAAGGGGACTCATTTTGCCCCTCCATCTTAGGGTGTGTGTCCTGCTCTGCCATGCCAGCTTCTGGCTTTAGTCCCTAAGCAGAAAACCTGTGTCCTGCCCCTTGGCCTGTCTCCTACATTTCCTCTAAGGGTGCTGAGTAGCTCTTCTTCCAGGCAGTAGGGCCTTTGAACCTGCAGCTGGAAAACCTCCTCCGAGAGAATGGTAATTACCCACTTAGGAAGAATGAATCCTCCTGTTTCCGTTGGAGCTTGGCCAATCTATCACAAATGGTGAGGCACATAATGTCCTCCTGAAATTCTGACCCAGAGTTCAGACCCTGTGGTATGATCTCCCTACCTCATTCCAGGTCCCTGAGTACTTTGAACAAGGTACTCCCCATTATGCCAGGTCATTGGGAAAGATCCCTGTACTCAGGAAGAGATGTCCCTCCTCCTCCTTCCTGTCACTCTCTTCCTGGATCCCTCTTCTCCTGCCTGTCTGGTTGGTGCTCAGGCTCTTCTTTTCTGTCTTATGTCCCTGGGTTTCAGCAGAGTCGGTACAGAGTGGGACCCCTATGGCTTTGGGCTGGAAGAAAGGTCTGGCACCTCTCTGGCAGAGAAGCCTTTCCAGCCTCACCCCTTCCATCTACACTCAGCCTCAAGGCCATATCCAAGATGGTGGGGTCATCCTTGGTCCTCATTTCCTGGAACAGGAAGTTCATTTGGCCTTTACTGCCCCTCTCATGAGCTACCCTGGGGCCACAGCAACAGTCCACTGGTTGCTGTGCCAAGCACGTCCAATCCCAGTAATGGTCATCACTTGCAAAGGTTAGGAGTTCACAAGGGAGATATGAAGGTCCATCCCAAACTGTCCAGCTCACGAAATACAGCTCTCTGACCCTCCCACAGCTAGCGGTAACCGCAGCCTGCCGCACCCACCCAGGGAGTCTCCCTGTCTCCTTCTTCAGTTCTTCCATGTCTCTTTTGTCCAGGACAGTGGTGGGCGGTGGAGTTGGGAGCACAGGGCCACTCTCATTTTTTCCTAGTTTTCATCTTTACAAAAACGTACATCCTTCTCCCCAACCAAGGGCAGGGTCAAGGATTCGCATGTTGCCGAGCCATGGGCTGCGGTTCCCAGGGATGACCCAGGGAGGGGCTGTTGTTTTACAGATATCGATGAATGCCGTCACCCTGGCACCTGCCCTGATGGGAGATGCGTCAACTCCCCCGGCTCCTACACTTGCCTGGCCTGTGAGGAAGGCTACAGGGGCCAGAGCGGGAGCTGTGTAGGTGAGGGCTGCTTGCCAGGCACTGAGGGGGCCGTCTGGCCTTGGGACTGCTGGTTGAGCCCACACACAGGGGGAAATGGTGGGCAGAGGGAAGAGGCTTGGAGGCTATTGTCCTCCACGATCCGGCTGGGTTCCCAGATGACATCGGGCATGACATGGGTGGGCTTCAGGCGTGTTCCTCTGCCCTCTGAATCAGCCAGGGTGGAGGCCTCTTCTGCTCCCTGGCCACATCCGTTCTGGAGCTACGGTCCAAGGACCCAGGAGCTTCTGTGGCTGGCTCCTATGGGGTGGGGTCAGGAGCCCACGGGTCTGCAGATGGGGCTGGGTGGTGTGGAGAGCCAGCAGCCAGGCCCTTCTGCTCTTCTGTGCGACAGCACTGTCTGAGCAGCGCTCCTCCCTCCAGAGGGGGCTGCGTGTCAGCAGGAGGGGAAGCCGCCTTGCCCCTCAGCCCCCGCAGGAAGAAGGGCCTGGGCTTCACAATGCCAGGAGGGACTGTGTTTTGAATAGATGCTTTGAGGCTCTGGAGAGGGCAGACGTTTCCCAGGCCCTCAAGACTGCCACAGCCCCCGGCATGGCCTGGCCTCTCTCCACGCTGGCCGCCCACCTATCAGGGCTTGTGTCAGGCTGGGGAAATGGGTTGTTTGGTGGCAGGTAGGAGACTAGAGAGGGTCAGACCCACAGTGAGGTGAGTCGAGGGTCTTGGTCACCTCATTTCAGGCTAGGGGACCTGGTCCCTTATTCTAGGACATATGCAGGATGCTCTGTGGTACCAGATGGAGCTGAGGGGAGCTCAGGGGGAAAGGGACCCTGCCTTGCCTGTGTGCAGTGAAGGAGCATGGCTTCATAGCCTCCCCAGGGTGGCCGACAGCCCTTCTGAAGGCTGATTCCCCAGCCTCTTCACTGAAGTGCTCTAAGCTTGCCAAGGGGGCTACATAAAGGAAAGGAGGCCAGCCGCCATCTTGGTCTTCTCTCCCACAGACGTGAATGAGTGTCTGACCCCCGGGGTCTGTGCCCATGGAAGGTGCATCAACCTGGAAGGCTCCTTTAGATGCAATTGTGAGCAGGGCTATCAGGCCACCTCAGACAAGAAGGGCTGCCAAGGTACAAAAGCATCCCTCCTCCACAGGCAAATCCAGTCCTTCTCCTTTACACACGCCCCGCCCCTGCCTGTGTATCCCTCGCCACGCTGACCCAACACAGCCCTGGAAGACCTGTCCTTTCCCCGTCCCTGCCCACCTGCCAGTGTGGCTGTCCTGGCCTGTCTGCCCTGCAGTCCCACACAGAACTCAATGGCTGTTTCAGATGTGGACGAGTGTGCCAGCCGGGCCTCATGCCCCACGGGCCTCTGCCTCAACACTGAGGGCTCCTTCACCTGCTCGGCCTGCGAGAGCGGGTACTGGGTGAATGAAGATGGCACTGCCTGTGAAGGTAACACTGGGGAGGCAGTGGCAGAGGGGACAGGAGGTCTTCTCACCTCCCAAAGAACACTCTAGTTGTCCCCAGCCTTAGGATGATTCCGAGGGGCTCCAGGTTAGGCTAGAGGGCCCTAAACAGGACTTGGCCCCAAGGAGAGCTTCTATTGTTATATATTCATAGGTGAGGACAGGAGGGACAGGAGGTCACAGAGACCAGAGTGTTCCAGGGAGGAGGAGTGGGGTCACCCATAGAAGGCCCAGAGCCAGGGCTTGCCCTTTCCCAGGGTCCTAGTGTCCTCCAAGCTCAGAGCAGTGCCACAGGTGTGGTGAGGACCTCACCAGGTGAGGGAAGCCCTCCCAGGTCCCTGGCCACACCTGTCTGTCTGCCTAGACCTGGACGAGTGCACCTTCCCTGGAGTCTGCCCCACAGGAGTCTGCAGCAACACTGTGGGCTCCTTCTCCTGCAAGGACTGCCATGCGGGCTACCGGCCAGGCCCGCTGGGCCGCACCTGTGAAGGTAAGAGCCCACATGGGGGAGCTCAGATGGGATGCAGGGGACTAACCTGCCACTCTATACGAAGGAAGGAATAGGGGCCTCTCTGTCCACCGAGGATGACGGGCTTGCTGAAGACACCTTTTCTCACCCCTCCCCAAATAGAAGCCAGAAAGGTGACTTCAGAGCTGGGTGTGCTGGCACAACCTCAGTACTTGGGAGGCTGAGACAGGAGGATCACAGGTTCGAGGCCAGCCTCAGCAACTCAGCAAGACTCATTGCAACTTAGTGAGGCCCTGTTTCAAAATTTAAAGAAATAAAAAGGGCTGAGGGTGTAGCACAGAGGTAGAATGCCCCTGGGTTCTATCCCCAGTACCAAAAAAAGAAAAAGAAAGGTGACTTCAGACCTGGATCTGGTGGGCCAATGAGCCACTGGTTCACAGGCCGCAGTGTGTGCAGCATCACCGAGGTGCATCATTCAAACCTGGGCCTCATCCCAGACTTACCCTTGGGACTCTGGAGGGGGCCTCAGACTGTGCTGGAAGAACACTGGCCCGTACCAGGCAATTTGTGGGCCAACTTTAAGAGTCCAGTCTCTCTCTCTCTCTCTCTCTCTCTGTCTCTCTCTCTGTCTCTCTCTCTGTCTCTCTCTCTCTCTCTCTGTCTCTCTCTCTCTCTCTCTGTCTCTCTCTCTCTCTCTCTCTCTCTGTCTCTCTCTCTGTCTCTCTCTCTGTCTCTCTCTCTCTCTCTCTTCTGCTGGCCTCCATGATGTGAGAGCAGCATCCCTCCACATACCCTGGCACCGCCACCACCATTTATGCTTTGGAGTTGGCCCTATGATTTGAAACCTCTGAAACCATGAGGCCCAATAGACCTTTCCTCTTCTTAAAAAAAAAAAAAAAGGATCCAGTTTCTGGTATCTTCTCAGGTTCCCTATATCTGTTTCCTTGGTTTATTTTCCATTTCTTTCCATATTACTTCTCAGTAATATCTGAGCCATGACAGGGCAGAGGGCTTCGACCCCCTGGGCCGGCTGCTGGGCAGTGCGGGCCATGGAAGAACCCAGTCAGAGCAGGGCCAAGCGGAGAAGCTGTATCCCTCCTGACCCCTAGAGCACCCAACTTCTCCCAGCTGTGCTGCTCAGTGGGGGAGGATGGCCCCAAAGGTCCAGTCCCCACAGGCCAGTGACAGGTCCTCTGGAAACCTCCCCCTCGGTCCTGTCCTTGGGAGGTGCCACCGTCAGCTGCCTCCCTCCCCTGTGTGGCCTGCAGATGTGGATGAGTGTGAAGACCCCCAGAACAGCTGCCTGGGGGGGGAGTGCAAGAATACGCCAGGCTCCTACCAGTGCCTCTGTCCCCCCGGCTTCCGGCTGGCCAATGGCACCGTGTGTGAGGGTGAGTGCCCACGCCTCCCCACAAGGGGTTGGGGACAGTGAGTATACAGGGAGGTGGGGGTACCCTAGAGACGCGCACTGCCATCTTCCCGCAGACGTGGATGAGTGTGTGGGGGAGGAGTACTGCGCACCCCGCGGAGAGTGCCTCAACAGCCATGGCTCTTTCTTCTGTCTCTGCGCACCTGGCTTCGCCAGTGCCGACGGGGGCACCAGCTGCCAGGGTGAGAAGCCAGCGGGGCCACGTCGGGGCCGGGAACAGGGGTGCCAGAGGCTGTGTCTAGGGCAGAGTCCATGTGTGGGCCAGTCCTGAGATAACATAAAAGGCTCATGGCTGCACCCAGGGATGAGAGGGTGGGAGGGCAGGGGCAATGCGAGGGGCCAAGTATGTAGGAGGGACTCTGAGCCTCTCAGCAGGGCCTCTCTGTGATGTCTGTGCAGACATGTGTCCTCGCCAAACTCTTCCAGTGTCACCCTTCTCCCCCCACAGAGGCCCAGCTCCAGGTCCCCTCCCTCCAGCATGGCCTCTGGTTTCCAGTTCCTGATTCTCCCCTGGGTCTTCTAGCCCTTTCCTACCCGAGCCACTCCCTGGGCCCCCTGTGGGCTACTTGGACCCAGAGGAAGCTGCATGGGGCCCTAACGGGGAAGGGACCGGGGCTGGGTCTGCTGACAGGCGTCTCTATTACAGATGTGGATGAGTGTGCAGCCACAGACCAGTGTCTGGGAGGGCACTGTGTCAACACTGAGGGCTCCTTCAACTGTCTGTGCAAGGCTGGCTTCCATCCCTCCCCAGAGAGTGGGGAGTGTGTGGGTAAGGGCTCCAGGGAGGGGACAGGGCTCTGCCCACATCCACCCAGAGAAACTGCAGCTTCCTGACAAGCAGAGCGCTTTCCACAGATTAATCATCCAGTGGATAATGCATTTACTGAGCCTCTGCTGGCTCAGGGACTGTCCGAGGCTGACAAAATGAAGACAATCATAACCTTTGTGCTGGCAGAGCACACAATCTAGTTTTAAAGGCCAAATTGATTCAATAGACATTAAACACCTGCTAAGTTCAATGTCCTTTGCTAAGACAAACAGTTATAGACAGTCTTGAAATCGAGCAAGGGAGACACATATGAAGTCAGCTCCCTGCAATCCATTGCGGTGAGGGTTGCATATGAAGAGAAGTATAAAGTGCTCTGATGGTGGGGACATCAGGATAAGAGGTGTCACAGAAGACTAAGAGCTCAGTGCTTCCTAAAGAGCATGCAGTTCTCCTCCCCAGATGCTCAGCCCTGCTGGGTCAGGGGAAATGACCCTGAATTTGATGTGCTGGGGTTGAGATAAGCATGGTAATTTGGAACAGATCAAGGACCCCAGAGATGGTGGAACATGACCTTGTAATGCCAGCAAGGTGGGGCCAGAACAGTGACCTGGCCGCATCTGTCCCCTCTCTTGGCTCTGGGAACAGACATTGATGAGTGTGAGGACTATGGAAACCCAGTGTGTGGAGCCTGGCGGTGTGAGAACAGCCCCGGCTCATACCGCTGTGTCCTGGGCTGCCAGCCTGGCTTCTACATGGCCCCGACAGGAGACTGTATTGGTGAGTAGGGGCATGTGGAGGCAGGAGGGCTGGGGATATCTGTTTTCCCCTGTATTGAGCTAGAAATGATTTTCTCCTGAGGATACTGTGCAGCTGTTTGGAGTTGGTATTGTTTCCATACAGCAGAGCTTACACAAAAATTGAAAAGGAATGTTACTGTTACAGCTTTCCTGCCCCTTGTTCAGAGGTTGCTCTTTGCAGATATTGGTGTTAATAGACCAGATAAATAAGTGTTCCCAGCAAAGAGAGAGTGCACACACTCTAACCTGGTCCCCACTGTCCCACAGACATAGATGAGTGTGCCAACGACACCGTGTGTGGGAGCCACGGCTTCTGTGACAACACGGATGGCTCCTTCCGCTGCCTCTGTGACCAGGGCTTCCAGACGTCGCCCTCTGGCTGGGACTGTGTTGGTGAGAAGCCTGCGGGCCACCCAAGATCTGGGCCCAGGAAAGGCCTTGGGTCCGTCTTCTCACCTCCACAGGTCTTGATTGTCCCAGATGGAAACCCTAGGGCCCTCCTCTTGAAACATTCATGGTCACATGGCTCCATGATAGGTCCCCAAAGGGTGGGCAAAGAAAGCTTCCAGGAAGACAGATTTCAGCTTCCTGAGCTGGCAGCTCTGCTCCAAGGCAGGCGAAGCATGGCCGAGTCCTGCCAGCAGAGGGAGCAAGCACATGAAGAAAGGTGTCCTCCTGCCTGCTGTTCCTTCCCTAGAGACCTCAGGGGCTCAAGAGGCACCATGTTTAGAGAATGGGGGTAACCCCTCCTCTCTGGTTTTTTCCTGACCGTTTTCTGCCACTCCTCTCTTCCTTCCCATGCGCTCTGTCCATCTGCTCCTCCTTCCTGCGAATTCATACCCATGTTTGCTTCTTCTGTCAAGGCCCAGCATAGTTCTTTTGGGGGGATGAGGACCTGCCCGGCTGGGCTGGAGTCAGAGACAGGGCACATGAGCTGCCTTGTCTCTGCCCACGAGCCTGTCCTCCCACCTGGCAGATGTGAATGAGTGCGAGCTCATGCTGGCGGTGTGCGGGGCCGCGCTCTGTGAGAACGTGGAAGGCTCCTTCCTGTGCCTCTGCCCCAGCGACCTTGAAGAGTATGATGCGCAAGAAGGGCGCTGCCGTCCCCGGGGGGCCGCAGGTGAGACCTAGTAGCCTCCTGGGCCCCCCTTCATCTCCTGTCATTATCCATGGTGACTCTATGGCTTACAAAAGGCATCTACTCCTCTGGCCTCCAGCTGCTGAGAGAGAGCTTGGGCTGGGGCCTGGGGCAAGACGGAGGTGCAGGCTAGGAATGGAACCTGGAGGGACGAGGAGTCTGACAGTGTCACACATGCCAGGACAATAGGGGTCTGCTTCGGTTCAGACTGCAGGGCTGTGTCGACCTGGAGGAGGCTCAGGAAGCTCTGACGTTGACTTAGAGTAGCCCCAGAGGCCTCAGATGAGCCTTGGAGGGACCCTAAACCCATCTAATCCTTGGATGAATCTTCTGGATGAAGGAGGACTTGGAATAGCTAAACTGGACTCTCCCCTTCCTGCTTCCCACTCCACCCCAGAGATGCAGGCTTAGCCTCTCACCCAAGGCTCGACCAGGACTCAGCTGGGTTTACTCACTTGGGGGAAATCAAGGGAGACCTTGCAAGGGACAAGGAAGAGTGGGAGGGGCAGGGTACATGTGAAGCAGAATGGATCAGAGGGCTGTCCACATGGTACACCAGGGGAGAGAGCAGGGTGGGGTACTAGAAAGAGCATGGGCTTCCGCATCAGAAGAATTGGGGTCAAATCCCTGCTTCACCCCTTAATAGCTGCATGACTGTGGCAAGCCAACTAACTTTGCTAAGCTCAATTTCTTCATTTGTAGAAGGAGAAGGATAATAGTACCTACTCATGGGATGTTGAGAATACCAAGTGAGAGGATATAGGTTAACAGCATTTTATACACTGTAATGTTGTATAAATGTTGAATTTAAAAGATAAATTCAAGGGCTAGGGTGCCTCAGAGGGTCATGAGCAGACAATAATAAAGGGGCATCGATCACACACAGCTCAGAGCATCCCTGAAGCGCCGACAGGAGACCACAGCCCAGACCCCATCCGTATGGAATGCTACTCTGGGCAGAATGGCTTTCCGCCATGCTCCAGCGTCCTGGGCCGGAACTCCACACAGGCTGAGTGCTGCTGCACCCAGGGCGCCAGGTGGGGAGATGCCTGCGACCCCTGCCCACCTGAGGACTCAGGTAAGGCCCCAAGGGTCCCATATCCTCATAGGGTCAGTTCTGCAGGGTGATACTTAAAGGGGAGAGTGCAGGGAAGTGGGGAACAGCCCTTCCCTCTCTGAGCTCAGTCACCTCCTACACAGTTGAATTCAGCGAGCTCTGCCCCAGTGGTAAAGGCTACATCCCTGTGGAAGGAGCCTGGATGTTTGGACAGACCATGTATACAGGTAACCTCTCTCAACGCACTCCTCCCCAAACTCCATTCACTAGAGCAGGCCCCAGCCTGGTCCCCCAGGCGGTCCCTGGGGTAGTCCTGGCCTCCTGGGCTGTGGTCATCTTTTCTGTCCCAGGGCTGACTCCTGCAGAGTTTTAGCTGAAAGCTGTGACCCACGCCCCTCCTGGAGTGTCCACATGACCCTCACCTCAGTCTCCCAGCTCCCCCAGGAACAAACTGTGGTACCTTGACTAACCCTCACTCCCGGCCCCTGGTATACGTAGGCACAGGGACAGAATGAGGGTGCTGCTGCAGAGGCCAGACACAGTGGCCTCTCTCCCGGGCCCCACTTACAAAGCCAGAATTTGTGGAGTCCGAACTCCCATTAGGGAGTTTCAAGTACTGAGGGTACTGAGCCCCTCAGTGTCTTAGTCCTGGAGCTAGTCCTGAGAAGGAAATCATAGAAACAGAAGTGTGTGTGTGGTGTGTGTGTGTGTGTGTGTGTGTGTGTGTGTGTGTGTTGTTGTTGCTGGGGATTGAACCCAGGGCCTCATGCATGCCAGGCAGGTGATCTACCACTGAGCTCCCCAGCCCCAGAAGCTTTTCTTGAGTGCTTGCTATGTGCCAGGCACTGTTTTAAGCACCTTACTTGTACCAGCCCCTTTTAATCCTCATGACAACTCCGGGAGGTAAAGTAGTAGTATCCAAGGAAACTGAGGCAAGGAGAACTTAAGCAACTTGCCCAAAGTCACCCAACTCCTAAGTGACAGGGTCAGGATTCAAACCCCGACAGCCGGCTTTAGAGTCTTCAGTACCAGCCCCTGCTGCTTCTCTCTCATCACCCAGCTCTGCCCTCCCACAGATGCCGATGAGTGTGCCATGTTCGGGCCTGCTCTCTGCCAGAACGGCCGGTGCCTCAACACAGTGCCTGGCTACATCTGCCTGTGCAATCCTGGCTACCACTACAACATCTCCCGCAGGACGTGTGAGGGTGAGGACACGCAGGGCCCCTTCCTCCCCCACCCCTGCCAGCCAGCCCCACTCTTGCTGGGAATCCCAGGAAGGACTCCCAGCAGCAGGCAGGTCTGAGGTGAGGGATTGTCCCTGGGGAGGAGCCTCCCAGGCTGGGCTGGACTGGGGAAAGCGATCTTCATGCTCAGACACAGGAAACCCCCTTCCATGAACATAGTCCACGGACAGGCCACCATGGCCCTGCCCCACTCCCTCCTGCCACCACAGATCACAACGAGTGCCAGGACATGGCGTGTGAGAACGGCGAGTGTGTGAACACAGAGGGCTCCTTCCACTGCTTCTGCAGCCCCCCGCTCACCCTGGACCTCAGTGGGCAGCGCTGTGTGAACAGCACCAGCAGCGCGGGTGAGTGGCCTCGGGTGTGGGCAGCGGGGACGCAGGCCTGGGGTGCGAAGCTCACGTGCCTCTGGGCCCTGTGCCACCAGAGGACCTCCCTGACCATGACATCCACATGGACATCTGCTGGAAAAAAGTCACCAATGACGTGTGCAGCCAACCCATGCGCGGGCACCACACCACCTACACAGAATGCTGTTGCCAGGATGGCGAGGCCTGGAGCCAGCAGTGCGCTCTGTGCCCCCCCAGGAGCTCTGGTGAGGAGAGGCCTGCAGGGCTAAGTCTGGCCCCTGGGGAGGAGGATGCCCTCACCTTGGGAGGAAGAGTAGGGCAATCAGAGTAGCAGCCTTGTCTTCTAGTCTATCCCTGGTGTTTGAGGACAAAGTGGTGGGAGTGGGAGCACTGCCAGAAACTCCCAGAAGGCACCAGTCCCCACATATCCTCTATCTCTTGGGAGAGTGACCTGGTGAACTCCTCACCAGGCTTTAGCTAGCAGGAGTTGGAGTCCAGCTCCCTTTCTCCCTCCTCCCCGACAGAGGTCTATGCTCAGCTGTGCAACGTGGCCCGGATCGAGGCAGAGAGGGAGGCTGGGGTCCACTTCCGGCCAGGCTATGAATATGGCCCTGGTCCAGATGACCTGCACTACAGCCTCTATGGCCCAGACGGGGCCCCCTTCTACAACTACCTGGGCCCTGAAGACACCATCCCTGAGCCCCCCTTCCCCATGGCCAGCCACCCGGGGGACCCCACTCCGGTCCTCGAGTCTCCCCTGCAGCCATCTGAACTCCAGCTGCACTATGTGGCCAGCCATCCAGGTATGCTGAAAAAATGGGGAAGAGGTGGGCACTGAAGCTGTTTTCCTTCCAGCTCCTCACCTGCTGGTCATATTGCCAGTGGGGTTAGAAGATCTCCCAACTCACTGTGCACTCAAGATGTAACTCCAAATGCCCTGCTAGTCCCTACCAGTTCCCTGTGATGAACTAGCGCAGGAACAAGAAGAGGTGCAGGACATTGTCGCAGCCTCAAGAGCTTCCCTGTAGGAGTTGAGAGCAGAGGAAGCAGTACATGCACCTGTTCTTCTCCCTCCACACCACCTACAGGATGCAGAGTAGCCAGCATTCACACCTGTGACCTGAGATGAGAATTAAGGACTTCTAATGACTTTCAAGGTCACCTGTGGTGACACCCTCCCCTCCCCAGTTTGTGAATGGTGACGACCCCAGGACTCAGGCCTGGGATCCTCATGAGGAAGTCAGGCCTGGCGCCTGTGCAATGCACACAGTACCCACCACAGGCACAGCCACCACCTCAGACCCATTAGGGCCAAACTGCCATGTGGAATGGGGTCCCCCCAGGGGGTGTATGGGATGCTTAGAGACAGGAGGGTAAGGCAGAGCAGGTAGAAGTTTTGTTTTGTATTGAGTGAGGCCCCTCTGATGCCACTACCCCCAAAAAAAGAGATGATGTAAAGATTTAAAACACCAAACCCTCAAACTATATAGAAACACAAGAAGCCTGCCATTGTGAAAGCGCGGCACTTGTCATCCACCCAAAACTACACAAAATATGGCCTTTTGTTTTAGCATCTTTCTGTGAGAATTTTAGGACTGTCCCCAGCCCACTCCCGCCCGCAGGGATCAACAAGGCAACCTGTCCCCAGAAAGTGAGGGTGTCAGCGGGCAAGAGATCACAGTCTGAGTGCAGGCTCAGCTCCCTTCTCACTCCCTCCTGCCAGGACCACCGGCCGCCTTTGAAGGGCTTCAGGCAGAGGAGTGCGGCATCCTGAACGGCTGTGAGAACGGCCGCTGTGTGCGTGTGCGGGAGGGCTACACCTGCGACTGCTTCGAGGGCTTCCAGCTGGATGCAGCCCATATGGCCTGCGTGGGTACGTTTAGCATCCTGATGGGGAAGTGAGATCTGCTGCTGCCCCCTAGTGGGGCTTCCGGGCATCGAGCCGGGTGAGAAAGAAACCAAGGGAGGGCTAATGCTGTGCTAGTGAAGCCCTTCCGTGCAGGTTCCTAGACAGAAAAAAAGGTGCGGACTAAAGGGCATAAAAGAGCACGCTATGAGGTCACTGCCCCTTGCCTTTTGTCTCTGAGTTTCTTGGTTTGGGGAGGTGACGCAGTCCCTGGATGTCATCCAGGATTCCATTGCAGACAGGGGTCAGGGCTTAATAACCAGAGAAAGAGGGCACCCTACAACTTTCTCTTTCCCTCCCTCTAGATGTGAATGAATGTGATGACTTGAACGGTCCTGCTGCGCTCTGTGCTAATGGTCACTGCGAGAACACAGAGGGTTCCTACCGCTGCCACTGCTCCCCAGGTTATGTGGCGGAGGCAGACCCCCCACACTGTGCTGCTAAGGAGTAGCAGTGAGGGCTCCATGTGGGCAGCTACCTGGAAATGGCCTCCAGTCACAGGCAGGGGTCTCAAGGATGCTTTCCTAGCTGGGAAGACACCATGATAACACCAGGCTGGGGCCGGCAGCCCAGCTCCATCAGCCTCGCCTGCTTTCATCTCGCCCAGCTTAGGCTCTGGCTGTGAGCTTCCGTCACTGCCTCCATGCCCTCGCTTGGCTCAGACACCACCAAACACTAATGCTTCAGCCACTGGCCATGAGGCCCAGCCCACCTCGCCTTGGCCTTGCTGCAGGATGCTTATCAAAGGATGGCCCTCAGCGCCCCCACCCCCAGGCTGTGCAAACATGCAAGGTCCCATGGCCTCACACTGCAGACACCCCTTTCCAGCCATGATCCATGTATTGCCCTGATGACTCCACACCTGGGACAGAGGCAACATCTGCCCTAGATGGTCCTTCAGGATCTATGGAGCAAGAAAGGGTTTGGAGAGTTTGGGGGACGACTCCAGTGCCCCCTCTCAGAACTGCCACTGCCACCTAGCCAGTCTACTCTGGGCCCTGATTTTGCCACATCTCCATCCTGTAGACAGTTCTGTGGCCCCAAGGAGGGACAGAAGATACCATCATCTCAGAGAAGCAAGACTGATATTAGCTTGCTGAGTGTAAGAGACAGAAATGAAGAGGAGCAAAGAGCCTGAGAAAGCAGCAAGAGGGCAATATGAAAGATATGGGCAGGTGATATAAAGGGGGAGCCAAATCACAAGTCAAAAGACAGTATTTAGTAGGTTGGGGTAAATAAATATTCAAAATCCACCATGATAGCCCCTGTGCACCAGTCACGAGGACTGCCACAAGATAGAGGACCCATCTCCAGAAACCTTTATTAAATACATATGCTTCTTACAGGAAACAAATCTCTTTGGGGCTTTTTGTGAAAATCAGTTTGATGTGCTAAGAATATAAAGGTCTCTGTTCTAGTGTGGTCTTCTTCAGAGGAAGCCAGATTTCCAGTGTTGTTTTTCTCCTCTACTCAGAGGCCCCTGCCCTCTTCCCCTTCAGAAAATGGATGTCTGGAATCCCTGAGTTTACAAGTAGAGACTCACTCCAACCCAGGCCAACCGGGAGAGTTCAGAACCATGGTGGAATAAAGAAATGTACATCTGGCTCTTCTTTTTTTTTTTTTTATTTCATATTAGACCAACTTTCTTTACCATGTTGGCTAAGTATAAATATTAGGGATGAGATTATGCCTACCCCATGGCCAGCTGTGCCAACAGCCTATGATTGGCTTCCGGTGGGAAAAGGTTATTATTCTAAGACAAGGAAGACTGCATTTCCCTGATGAATAGCAATGTAAATGAACAAGGCTGCATGTGCCTCGAGACATGGAGATGAATGCTATTTTCTTAATTTAATCTGTCCTGTCCTACCTGCTGCTCTGCTTATCAGCCATCACATAATTTATTGAATGCTTGCCACATGCCAGGCACTGTGTTGAGTGCTGGGCATAAGTTTCATTTTGTCATCCAGTAATTCTACTTACTAATTTTTATTCCCAATTTACAGGTAAGGAAATTGAGTCACAGAAAGCTTAAATAATTTGTTCTAGGTCACTAAATTAGTTCAGATGTTTTTAGCAGACAAAAATAAATGGTTCTTATACATATGAAAATATTCTTTCCTTAACAAAAGAAATGCAACTGAAAATGCACAGTGAGATTTTTTTAATATTGGCAAAGATCAAAAAGTATGTTAAGACTCCTAGTTGGCAAGCATGTGGGGATACACCTTCTTGTAATAGCTGATGGGAATATAAATTGGTACAACCTCTGAAGAGGACAATATAGCAGTGTCTTTCAAAATTTAACAGCACTAACTCTTTGTTCCAGCAATTCCACTTCTAGGAATTTAACCTTCAGATATATTCTCACCAAATGTGAAATGACATATGTAAGTTATTTATTACAGCATTATTTGTAATAGAAAAAGATGAGAAACAATTAACTGCTAGATGTGGAACCCTGAAAAAAAAATAACAACAAAGTACTTCTAAATGCCTTGACAAGACAGGCATCCAAAACAGATAAAGGGAAAAGGCAGCTTGTATAACAGTGAGTAGCATATGTTGCTATTTGTCTAAAGAGGAAAGAGAAGTGGATAGCTGTTAGCCTCACCCTTGCCATCCACCTTGCACCCCATCATTCAGAGAACTTCTTACCATTCCCCGAACATACCCTACTGGCACTGTGCCTTCCTAAACACAGTTCCCTCTGCTCCCCCCACCAACCCTCACCTTCCTGCCATTCCTTGTAGACATACTGCATGTGTATACAATATTTCTTTTTGTTAAAAACACATGGCATCCTATGCATGCTGTTCTGCACTTTGCTTTTTTCTTTTTATACTTGCACAAAAAGAATTGCCTCATTCTATTTTATAGCTATATACTATTCCACTAAATGAATAAACCATAATTTACTTAACCATTCCCTCAACAGACATGTCCATTGTTTCCTATCGTTTGCTAATAATGCTGTAATGAATATTCTTGTGCACATTTTATTTCATGTTATATTTGTGGGATTATATCTCTGGGATAAATTTTTAGAAACAATGGTGGTTTCATGGGGAGGGTGACTGGGTGGGTAGGTACCACAATGGGAGACTTTCCACTGTATCCCCTTTTGTGTCTTTGAATATGTATATGTATTACCTATTCAAAAAATAAAATATTTTTAAATACAGCTGCTGGCCACAGACTGCTTAAATGTCCTCTCCCTTTATAGATTTATCTGAATGTAGTTTACAATTAAAGTCAGGTGACAATTATTTCCAAAAAAAAAATTTTTTTTTGCGGTACTGGGGATTGAACCCAGGGGCATTCTACCTCCGGGTTACACCCCCAGCCCTATTTTTTATACTTTATTTTGAAACCAGGTCTCACTAAGTTGCGGAGGGCCTCACTAAGTAGCTGAGGCTGGCTGTGAACCCGGATCCTCCAGTCTCAGCCTCCCAAGTACTGGGATTACAAGCGTGCGCCACCACGCCCAGCTCTCAAAATTTCTTAAAGCAAACTTCTATTAAGTAGCCCTATGTCATTTTTATGGGGGAAAGGACAAACAGGAATTTTAAGAGGACAATTATAAACATCAATCCTAAATATGAAGAAAAATAAAGGGGTTTTCTGCCTTTTAGACAAACATGCAAAACTCTTAATATTGTATAGTAGACAGCCAGAGTTCCAGGTAGGGCTGTCCCATTTGTTATACCTGGTTGCTCCTGCCAAATGTTGGTCCTCCACTCTGATGCTTTATAACAAAAGGGCTCAATTCTCAGAAGAAAGTTAATGAGTTACTTTAGCAATCCTTCCTAATCTCTCATTTCTGAACAGGTTTCCTCTTAATCCTTTAAAATCAGTCAACATCCCCACACAAAAAAACTAAGGGTAGATGGACACATAACTTATTACCACTAGACACTATCATCACGTAACTGAAGAATGTGATTCCACAATAAGTTTGACCAAGAGGCTCCCTGTTTTATTTTGTGTGTGTGTGTGTGTGTGTGTGTGTGTGTGTGTGTGTGTTTTACTAGGGACCGAACCCAGGGGCATTCTGCCTCCGAGGTACACCCCCAGCCCTTTTTTTTAATTTTTTGAAACAGGGTCTCACTAGGTTGCTGAGTCTATTTGCTGAGGCTGTCCTCAAACCTGCAATCCTCCTGTCTCAGCCTCCCAAGTAATGGGATTACAAGCATGTACCACCATGCCTGGCTAAGAGGCCCTCTCTTTGAACCAACAACATAAAGCAGACTCAGGGCTTCTTGTCTTCTTTGGTTCTTGCACTGGTATGGTGTTTGATAAAGAAAAGATGGGGTATATTGCCTAGCATGTGTGAGGCCCTGGGTTCAATCCCTAGCACTGCAAAAAGAAAAAAGATGGCGTATGATGTCCAGGCACTAGCTTGCATATAAAAGTTAAATAAAGCTAATTCTGCAAGAAATAAGGCCTTGACAACCTCCTCTTTATAGTAATGCCAAGACTAAAAATCTTCCAATTGATACAGGAAGAGTACAAAGTATTCCTAAATGAATTTGCAGTGAAAATTTCTGCTGGTTGCTGGAAAAGGTCTGTCAGAAAGAGGGCATCTGGTCAGAAAGGGCCTGCTGAAGACCTTAAATCTGTTTACCATAGGTTTTAGTCCAAGCAAATGTCCCAGTGTCCCCTTGCTGCTGTCCTCAAGCCCTGTGTTTTTAAATCACCCCCCTCCAACGAAGACTTCTTGCCACTTCCAGTTTTCCCATGAAGCATTCTGTGTGAAGTAATCTCTCCCAAAGCCACACTTTCCAAGCACCAAATTTCAAATCTCCCTGAATGGTAGGTACTCACATATAAGCTTTTGCATTCTAAGAGACCTTGCTTCTGCCTAGTTGACCATTATAATCTAATGGAGTATATATTTAGGAACTAAAGCTCTTCAGCTTGTGCTCAGGATTTTTAAACCACCAAATCAATAAGTAACCAATAAAAGTTCTGGAAGAACAGGTTCTTTTATATTTATTTATTTATTTATTTATTTATTTATTTATTGTGGTGCTGGGGATTGAACCCAGGGGCATTCTACCTTTGAGCTACATCCCCAGACCTTTTTTTATTCGTTTTGAAACTGGGTCTCTCTAGGTTGTGGAGAGTCTACAGGTGTGCACCGCCATGCCCAGCAGTTCTAATATTTAAAATATCTTTTTAAGGATGATGAAAGGATGTAAGTAGTCTCATCTGAAAATGTTATTAGACCCAGGTATTGGCAGCAACTTTCAGTGTCTTATTAACTTAGGTACAGAGATGATTCCATGATATGCTGTTTCCTGCCTCCATTCATGGTCAGCTGAGATATCTGCTCAGGGTTTCTGAGAGTCCCCTTCTTTCTTCTAACCATGTGAGAAATTCCTAAGTTCTAGATTTTCTCACATTGGTAATCTAAGTATCTAAATTTCTATCACAAATACTTTGTTTCTAAACTATTTCCATTTTTAATGGAAAATTTTCTTACTAAATGACATTAATTCCTAGCCAGTCCAGAAATGCAAGATTTTGCTGTAACAAACTTTTGGGTTCCCAAGCAAAAGATGGATTTAACCAATAACTTCCAGAATCAACCTGATTGTGGAAGTTATCTTCTCCAAGATTAGCATTAATAAATTATTTGTTGTGATGGTGGTGTGGATTCTTTTTCAATTGTCTGTACAGTTTGTGCCCCCTAGCACTGTAATATAATTATTTTAAGCTCTGTAGCCTATTGAAGCACCACACCTTATCTTTTTTTTTTTTTTTTTTTTTTGCAGTACTGGGGATTGAACTCAGGGGCATTCTACCTCCGAGCTACACCCCCCAACCCTATTTTTTATTCTTTATCTTGAAACAGTGTCTCACTAAGTTACGGAGGGCCTCACTAAGTAGCTGAGGCTCGCTGCGAACCTGTGATCCTCCTGTCTCACCTTCCCAAGTACTAGGATTACAAGCATGCACCACCATGCCCGGCTCTAAATTAATACTTTAAAACTCACTAGAATTTTTAGTTTAAAAAGCTTTTCTTTAGCCGGGTGTCGTGGCTCATGCTTGTAATCCCAGTACTTGGGAGGCTGAGACAGGAGGACTGCAGGTTCAAGGACAGCCTTAGCAACTCAGTGAGACCCTGTTTCAAAATAAAAAATAAAATAGGGCTGGGGGAGTAGCTCAGAAGAATGCCCCTCGGTTCAATCTCCAGCAGCAAAAAAAGAAAAAGAAAAGTTTTTCTTTCAGTGTCCCTAAAGTAGGATTGCCAGGCTTAGCAAATAAATATATGTCTTAGAGACATACAAAAGTGTGAGACATATTAAACAACATACTTATACTAAAAAAAATTATTCTTTATCTGAAAGTCAAATTTAACTGGGCATTTCATCTGGTAAACCGCTCTTTTAAAAGGCCACCATTAGCTACAGTAATAAAGGGACTACTTCTTGCTATGCATGAGACCAAAAACATTTTATGCCATAGTCAGGTGAAGCAACATATCCTACAAGGATTCAGTTACTAAATGGTCACAGAATCTTGAAATGTCTGTAAGAGTATGGAGTACAGAAACTATTTTTCAAGTAATTCAGGTATCAGTGAAGGTTGGTCCAAAGTTTTCTAGAGAAAGAGCTCTTGACTTAATGAATCCTAATAGATCCATGAGTATGACAATAAAATGGGAAATGGCAAATGGCCTGCGTAGAAAGTAAGGATAAGTGAGTAGCACATTCAAGAAGAGCGAAATGAAAAAGATAACACTTCATTTGTCTATCTCATCCACTCTGGCCTAGTAACTGATGTTCAAGCTACCCAATCTGTGATACTGATCCAAAATGCAATGATAAGGATTTTCTTTAAAATGAGACATTTATACATAGCTATACACATATATACAAGCAGTTCTAGAAAAGTAAGTCCACATTTTGGAGGCTTGGAGGCTCTATAGATTACACTGAGTTTTGACCAGTGATTAAATCTGAGGTAACAGCATCTGAAAGCTTGACCTTGGCATTGTGTGCTGGGGGTGGGGGGG